>JAATLQ010031284.1:0-10721 GCA_013421005.1 Heliconius erato x Heliconius himera | reverse complement strand
TAATAATACATGTGTAATCAACTTCACGCTATATCCCGCACACAGCAGGGTAGGCAGAGGGAACCTAGTGTTAAGCTCCGTTCCCCACTTTCTGCCAAATTCTGGAGGCATTGCGTATTGAGTGGCAGAACTTAACGCCGCGTTTTGCCTCGACACCAGAACGAAGAAATGGAAATATACATTTAAGTAAATATTTCATTTCCTCTAGTGGGGATCGAACCCACAACCCACACTTTGTGTCGCTGCGCCACGATTGGCATCAGAACACATGTTTGTGACCACAAGGTGTATTCAAATTACTAAAAGGTGGAGAACAATGTTTTCGCGGCTATCGCGGCGAAGTGGGACCTTGATCAAATTGAGTCAATCTGGGAAGAAATCATATTCAGTTTCTTTTGCTAGAAATTACTTTCAATTACAAAATGCGGTATTGGTGCCATAGAATTGGCACCACAATATAGCGATATTATGTCAAAAGCGGAGAACAGAGTGTCTTAACTCTAGGTTCTCTCTACTCTGCTATACGCGGAACAAAGCGTTAAGCTAAAAGAAATATAAATATTAAGGTTTCCGTTACGGCGTCCGATTACGCCGTATCCCGCATATAGAAGGGTAGATAGAGGGCACCTAGTATTTTCATATAAAATCAGTTATTCCGCCAATTTTCTAGTCGTATTGGTAGGTACAACATCAACTACGACGCGCGCCCGTTTGGAGATTAATCTAAAATTTTACCAAAACGTAATCCCGATGACGAGAACACTAGGACGTAATGAAAGGCAGAAACCAAATCTGCTATACCAAAAAATTTATATGACTTCGGTTTCTATTCATTATTTCCATACAAAATTTAATTCAAACCTGCAACTAATCCTTTACTTTGTCACTGTACATTATATTATAGTACAATACAGTATAACTGGTGAGCGAGTAGCATTCAACTAAGTTTAATAAAGCTTATTAAATTTCGCACCGAGAAACTCCTTGAGTCCACTCGGCTAGCTGAATCCCATTGTTAGAGCTAGACGTCCTAGATGCTGGTTTATTTGATATTCATTTTTATATGCAGAATTTAGTATTAAATTATATTAACAAATTAACAATGCTGCATCATAAATTTAATGACAGCTTGATTCGAGATTTTGTCCATTTTCACAGAAACACTCACTAAGTCATATAAGCAAATGTAACATAATACTGAGACTGAGATCCCAGGATCCTCAAACCTACGTCATTTTAGCTGAAATTTTAAGGATTAATAGTGTCATATGTAGTTAAGACGTATATACTGACTGTCTTGAAAATGGGGCATTTTTCAAGATGGTAAGTATATACGTCTCAACTACCCCTTTTTTGGGGTACCACCAACTAAAGATACGTTACAGTAGAAACTCTCGTATTAAAATATGTTTTTAAGAATAATGTTAAATATGTATACTTTGGGAGTATTTCAAGACCCTTTATAAGCACCCAGACCAATCCAATGATTCCCAGACAGAGATTTACCTTTAGTTGGCGCTACCTCTGAAGCGGCCGCACACAGCAGGGTAGGCAAAGGGAACTAGTATTAAGGCTCTCCGTTCCCCAGTTTCCGCCGAATCCTGGAGACATACGACATATTACATAAATAATTTATTTCAGAGTACTGCCATCTACAAGTTAAAATAAAATAAAAACTCAGATCATCCTTGCCTTTATTTTTGATAGACTATTCTCCTACGCAAATATGAGTTGGATTTCGTATAGGGGGACTCTTACTCTAAGAGTTTGGAAACCGACGAAAACATCGCTAAATGGCGCTGGACTGTGGCCAAATTAAAGTGAGAGAGATAAGTACCTTTATACTTTACCTTTACCCTTTTATTATAGAACAATACCTCAAGCAAATATTATAGTGCACTTAAGTGTTATTATATATTTAAATAATTCTATTACATCTTTTATGAAAATGAAATAATAATTATTTATTTGATGTATCAAAAAGTGGAGAACGGAGTGTTTAAATAGTATTATCTTTACATACTATGCTATAAGCGAGATATAGAGCGCGATGTGAAGCTAAAAAATATTTTGGTTTAAAACTATATGTTATGCATATAATAAGACCACACATATCAAATGTATTGAAAACTCATTTATCTTTCTTAACATTTTTAAAGTATTATTCCATACTTAGGAAAAAAGTACATTATGGAAAACATAAAAATTAGAACGTAGTAGGATTTGAACCTGCGCTTCATGGAAACCGTCCAAGCGCTCACCAACGCATGGCTTATTTTGTCAGAGCGCATGGGCGGTTCAAATTATTTATCGTTTGTGCTTGTCGAATAAATAAAACAATTTAAAGCAATTCTACAAAGCTCTTCTTCTAATTCATTAAGAATCATTAATTTCTCCGCAGTAGTTCCCTAATTACACAATAAAGCAAGTTAGACTTTAGGCGAGCTTTAGTCAAGTTTAAGTCGTATCTTAGTTTGTAGTAAACACGTAAGTTCCTAAAGCTTGTATGTGGTCAGCATTCGACTTAACCAAAAGTTCCTAAAAGCTTAATTACGATAAAAGTTAAAAGGGTTCGTTTTGGTTTTTGTACCTGAGCCTGGGTTTGAGGTTGAGGAAAGGTGAATTCGGTGAAAAAAAATTGTATATCGTTATTGTTTAAAAATGTTTTTCAAATAAAATATATAAAAAAACGTTTTTAGGGGTGTAAAATAAACATTTTGGCTGCCTTATATTTTTACATAGAAAATGTTAAATGGAAAGTTCAATGATTGAAATTTTAAATGCTTCCTCGTTTTTAATTAACTTGAAATGAATTTTTGTAAGCTTTTAAGTAAGAGGTGGTAATAATTATGAGCCATGGAACAAAAAAGATTGCTGATTTTTTATGTTCTTTTTTTCTAATAAAGAATCTCTAATACTATCTAACCAGAATATTTATTGGAAACATTAAAAAATAGCTTAACATCATAATATTTTCTTAAGGCCAGTCATGGTGCAGTGTCCGAAGCACAAAAAGTGTGTGACTGTAAACGCGGTAGGTTATAGGTTCAATTACCACATGAGAAAATGAAATATCTAATATTTTCATTTCTTCGCTCTAGAGGCATGCCGTGGCGTTGCTGGCACTTAATGAAAATCCAGAATTCGGCTTAAAGAAGGGACCGGAGTGTTTTAACACTCCGGTCCCTTCTTTCAGCCTTCTTCCTTCTTCTTCCTTCGTCTGTTTCGACAGTCTTATTCAGTCGACATAATCTCTTGAATCAATTGAATTTGAATTTGAAAGCAAGGGTGAGAGCCTGGCAGGTAGTCTGGATATGTCGAAGTCCTTTGATCGGGTGTGGTACGGGGCGTTCCTTCTAAAATTTCCATCTTTCGGGCTTCCTGAAGAACTTATACAAGTGGATTGCCAGCTTTGCCCGTGAAAGCTAGCGTCCCTCAAGACTGTGTGTTGTCCCCTACGTTTTCTTCTGCATATTAATGACATGTTAGCATATTAATATAAAATTTTCGAGCGACTGCAAGTATCGCGTTCATCTGGAAAGCAAGGCCAAGTTAGCCTCGAAGAAACTGGAGATAATCAGCAGAGCGAAACGGTACTTCACGTCAAAACACCGATTGGCTCTGCATAGGGCCCAGTGGGTAAACCCAAGTTTCAGCTTGAATCATTTGATCGTATACAACGTAGAGCCGTTCGAATCATTGGGGACCCAATGATCTGTGAAAGGCTTGATGAAATTTTGGTTTTGAGTAAAGATTCTAAAGCATTTATCACGGGGAGCGTTACATACAGCGTGAAGCTGAAAAAAATCGTCGCTCAAAGTAGATTTTAATAATATTGCGTCTAATTTAACTAATGTGTATAGTTTCTATCCCACATCTAATGGATTACTACGTGTCGCTTACACGAAACCTTCACATGTAATTAAGAAATTATCAACGATCGATTATCTCTTTGCCACCGCCCGTACAAATATAAACTGTATTGCTATGGAAATACGACTAAATTTTGTTTGAAATATAATCTCAAGAAAGTTGTAGATTATGAATCTACTCAATATATCTTATTTACAAAGTTATAATTGGCGTTTGTAATTGATGTTATACGTTTAGAAATTGTGGGGGAAGTATATAAGTGTTATAATGTAAAGGCAATGATTTCTATATCTGTTGTTTTTATTTGTATGAAGAATTACTGTAAAATGAATTTGGAACCCAAAATTTATTTAGGTCATATATCATAATTGTGAATGCAGAAATGAATTGACCTCCTAATATATTATAATTATGATTGGAAAGTATTAATATGTTTGATCATAAAAAATTTAAATTATTATAATTTATTTTTATGCTTACAGAGTAAAAATTTTGGAATTACTTTAATAAGTAAAATATTATTGACTAAGTCAGCAATATGTTATTTATTTGCTTTAAAAATAATAATAAATATATATACCTAAATATATTTTGTTCGTTGTTTACAATTTGGAAAGATTAAGAGTAAATGCAAATGATCTATCTTCTCTTTAATATTGTGCGTGGTTAGAGTGCGATTTCGAAGAGGAAAATACTTACAACATTCTGAAGAGACAAATGTGTAAATGACTTTGAAATTTACTGTTCAGTTTATACCAAAACCAACATTGTACAGTTTTTGGTAAAGCTGGTAATCAATGTGGAAATAAAATAATAACTAAAAAAAAACTTCTTAAGAAAAAAAGATATTAATAAAATATTCAAAAGATCAGTTGTAGTAAATTAAATATAAATAATAAATATTATTAATACAAATGAATTAATTTTAAAAAATAATACCGTAATAATTTCTGAAAATAAAAAATAAATCAAATCAAATTAGCTTCACGCTGTATCCCTCACACTTTGTTCCCCACTTTTCGTCGAATTTCTCAAGATATTGCGTAATTAATGGCGGAACTCAACGCTGGGCTTTTGCTTTGGTGCCAGAGCGAAGAAATTAAAATATTAACAAATCATAATTCATTCCCTCGAGCGGGGATCGAACCCACAACCGTCACGTTTCAGTCACACCCCCTGGGCCACAACGGCTTCTAAAATAAATATTACTGAAAATAAATATTCATAATTATATCTACTATTTTAATTACAATTACATTTAAAAAAAATACAAAAGCAAGGTGATCAATTTTATCGCGCAAAAAGTTAATTTACTTTTCTCTCTCTCTTCAATTTTCTTTTCTATTACATGTACGTATCTAGTATATAACTCAATCGGACACTGGGAAGGCAAGTTGTAAAATAAATAAAAAATAGAAAAAGCTTATTAAATACAAAATATATTTTTGAATTGGGAATAATCCAAAAACAACACCAAGTGCACAAACACAAATATATATATATATATATATATATATATATATATATATATATATATATATATATATATATATATATATATATATGTGTGTTTGTGTTGAAGCCGTATATTATATAAAAAAAATCGTTAGTAAAATATGCTAGTAGATTTTAAATATGTAATAGAATTATTATAAAAATGTACCCAATGCATATACTTAATTTAGACTAAGTAATTTGTACACACGATGTCTTTCAAGGAAAATGTGAGTTTCCAGAAAACGTCCGCTTTGCGCAATAATTTATTATAATATACGGATGGTGGTGTAATCTTTATATATCATTTTATGAAAGAAATACATATTAAGATGATATGGGCCAAAGAAAAATGTAAATGTTCTTGATTTTAAGTTTACTTAGTCATTTAATAAGAAAATCTTAAAACTTAAATTGCAAATGAAATTGTATTTTTCGTCATGGATACATAATAAAGGCTTTATTCGATAAGAGTAAGATTTTTATAATTATGTTAAAATATACCTAAGATATTCGGCTTCTATTACAAAAATCATCTAAAAGAACTTGAGCATTTCCTCATGGGTTACAGTAGATTGGTTCTATACGAAGATTAAATAACACTAAATTATGACTATTAATTATATATTAATTATTATTTTTAAAATTATTATTATTAATATAGCTTTTTACAAAAAATGGGAGGATGGAGGAGTATGAAGTTTAGCACAGATATAGTTTATATAGAATTGTATATTTTTATTCTAGAAATATGTTAAATTATTTTAGTTTAGTAAAAATAACACATTCCCCATATTATGATATTGAACAATATTATATACTTTATCATATATTGATTGACAAACATTTAGCTAAGGCAACGGTGTTTTGTAGGCAGAGGGAACATAGTGTTAAGACACTCCGTTCCCCACTTTCTGCCGAATTCAGGTGGCATTGCGTGTTGAGTGGCAGAATTCAACGCCGCGCTTGTCCTCGACACGGACCAGACCAGACACTACCCAGAGCCAAGAAATGGAAATATAAATTTAAGTAAATATTTCATCTCATCGAGTGGGATCGAACCCACAACCAGTCGGTTTTACAATCACACTTTACGCCGCTGCGCCACGACTGGCCTCATATAATAACATAAACTTTATTAAGTTAAATTGAACGAATCCTTCTAATTCCCATTCCATATAGTAGAACAGAGAAATGCTATTAGACATGATTCGTAATCCAGCCGAATTATAGTACATCGCAAACTTTGTACTTTACAGTTGTTTTGATATGTTTCAAATAAACATAATTAATTGTTAATTAAAAATTAATCAGCTCCACGCTGTATCCCGCACACAGGGTAGGCAGAGGGAACCTAGTGTTGAGACACTCCGTTCCCCACTTTCTGCTGAATTCAGGTGGCATTGCATGTTGAGTGGCAGAACTCAATGCCGCGCTTTGCCTCGACACTAGAGCGAAGAAATGAAAATATTAATTTAAGTAAATATTTCATCTCCTCGAATGGGGATCGAACCTACAACTAGTCGGTTTTACAGTCACACTTTGTGCCCCTGCGCCACGACTGGCCTAATTAATTGTTTATTTAGACAATTTGTTACACCATCGTGGAATAGTGATTGTCTGAATGTAAACGAAGACAACATATTCGTTTGGAATATTATAGTATTTATAGTCGAATTCAACAAAATATGTGATTTTACAATATCTCGTAATTTCGGAGCGAAGAAAGGTTAACAGTAGTTTCTCTCGTGTGCCCTGTTATTTGCAGCATAAATTGAAAAGATGAAGATGTGTTAGTTAATCATGAATTAGGAAACTTACATGGAGTTATATTGCTATATATATTTCTCAGCACTGCTAGCTTTCAAGAAATAGTGAATAGAATTTCATATTATAAGTATCTAAAACTCCAAAAGATACAGAAAGTTTTAGTTATACCATTGTATAAATGATTCTATATATAATTTACTTCTTACTTAGTTTCACTGTACTTCGTTGAAACCTTAATTATTTTGATATCAAAGAAAACTAGCGAACATTGAAACAAAATGAACTTATTACAAAATTTTCAACATATGTCTCAGTTGTTGAGTAATTAAAATATTGGCGCGATGCCCGCTCTTAGCGAAATACGGTTCTAGCACGCGACACGAAAGCCACTAAATAAATTCAAATACTCCCCTCCTGTATTTTCTTTTAACATTTAAGTTTATTTACTGCTGACAACGTAAATTGAAGCGTAAATAGTGTACTTTGTGACTGTGACTGGTGGTCGTGGTTTTGCCGAAGATTTAGGTTATTCTTGTTTAGGTTTTGTTAAAAATGATAACCTACTTGTTATTCTGCTTTTTTTATCTTCTCGCATATAAAGGTATAGCAGAGTAAGTAGAGGAAATCAAGTGTTAAGACACTCTCTTTCTCAATCTTTGAATCATTGCCTGCTGAGTGGTGAAACTCAACGTCGCTCTGTCTTTTTTTAAAATAAAAATTAAATTAAATTAGCTTCACGCTGTATCCCGCACACAGCAGGGTGGGCAGAGGGAACCTAGTGTTAAGACACTCCGTTCCCACTTTCTGCCGAATTCTGGAGGCATTACGTGTTGAGTGGTAGAACTCAAAGCCGCGCTTAACCTCGACACCAGAGTGAAGAAATGGAAATATAAATTTAAGTAAATATTTCATCTCCTCGAGTGGGGATCGAACCCACAACCAGTCGGTTTTATAGTCACACCTCGTGCCGCTACGCCACGACCGGCCTTGTCTTTTTTTGTTTAATTATTTCAATATATTATATGACGTACAATGTTACGAGATTTCTCTTATGTTGGGTTTGCTTGGTGTTAAGACACTACCTTTCCCATGCCCAATCTTTGAATCATTGGCTGCTGAGTAATGAAACTCAACGTTGCTCTTTGTCTCTTTTATGTTTTAATATTTTGATATTATACTTACTGCGGGATTTCGCTCTTGCTCAGTTTTCTTGTCAACCGCTCCCTTCTCTTGATATAGAATAGAATAGAATATTCTTTATTGCACACAAAACATTCAAATAGTACAAAATAATCGTAGATAATTATTATGTAAAAATAAAAAAAAAAACAATGTATGACATGAGTATTTTTATATATCACTTACAATACTCTTAATTTGACAATGACAATCAACAATTTTACTGGATAAAAATTACTTAGACACAATTTTTTTAGAAAGATATTCTTAATTTTTTCTTCGTATTAATTTACGTTATTGATAATGAAAAAAGAAAAAAAAAATAAATCAACTTCATGCTGTATCCTGTACACCACACATGATTGTAGGCAGAGGGAAGCTAGTGTTAAGATACTCCGTATCCTATTTTCTGCCCAATTCTAGGGGAAATACAAATTTCAATAAATATTAATTTACTACTTGAGGCCAGTCGTAGCGCAGCGGCACCAAGTGTGACTGTAAAATCGACTGGTTGTGGGTTCGATCCCCACTCGAGGAGATAAAATATTTACTTAAATTTATATTTCCATTTCTTCGCTCTGGTGTCGAGGCTAAGCGCGGCGTTGAGTTGAGCACTCAACACGTAATGCCTCCAGAATTCGGCAGAAAGTGGGAAGCGGAGTGTCTTAACACTAGGTTCCCTCTGCCTACCCTGCTGTGTGGGGGGTACAGCGTGAAGCTGATTTTTTTTAATTAATTTACTATCAATAAGTTTAAATTTAAATCAAAGACAGAAAACATATGCAAAAAATTTTATATTGAAAACTACTAAATAAGTACATTAATCTCATAGGCTATAGAAAATGGATTCATTATAAATTTGCTATTCATCTTGAGGAATATTTTATGATTCTTAGTATATCTAATACAAAAAAATAGAATTATGAATGATGTATCTCAACAAGTCTGTACCTACTTGAAACTGTCAGAGGGTTATATTATTTTTTAATGATACAAAAATGTGTCATAATATTCGAGTGCATATTTGTTTCATATTTAATTACTTATTTATAAACGTATAAAAAAATATTAAATTTGCACGCAGCGGGATTTATACCCGCACCTCCTGGAAACTTCCAAGCGCTCTGACCAATGAAATATACGTTCGTTTCCGACGTACGTACTAGCTGTACGTAAACTCTCCTGAATTTTGAAAACGCTGCTGCAAGCTGAATCTACATGGACGTTTTTGTCACATCCACTGCAAAAAAAGTCATGGTTAGTACTAGTAGAAAGATATCGAGATGTATCGATCATATATATAAACTGAGATCTCAGGGCCCCAGACTTACGTTATTTTAACAAAGCTGAAATTGTGGGAATTAATAGTAGTTACGACGGTATGTGTTCTTACTAACTTGAAACTCTTATTTACTTACTCTAAACTAAACTTATTAACTCTTTCAGAGGTAGCGCCAATTAAAGGTACACGCTCACCTACTTTAAAGTAGCAACGCTAATGTAAAAAATGTATATTTATTATTGGCTGTTTTTAACTCTTTATGTGGGCCTTTACTCCTACCAGACATCTTAGAAGTTGTTTAAAATTGGGGTAAAGTACGTTAAATTTTTCATATATTATTTGTGAGAATATTTCAAGACCCCTTATAAGCACCCAGATCAATCCGATGGCTCAATCATCTTCCCAGACAGAGATGTATATTAGTACCTTCAAGTTAGTAAGCACGCATACTGTCTTAACTACATATTAGACAAATAATCCTCAAAATAAAGTGACGTAGATCTAGGGATCCTGGGATCTTGGGATGTAACGTAAGAATGAATCGCTCCTCTTTAATAAGATAGTAATGAATTTTAATATGTTCCTACTTTTATGTCTCATAGTTTTTTAAAATCCTAATCTAGAATATTCTTGAGTCTTTTCTGAGATACTATTAAAAAAGCGAGTATGTTTTTAATAACATAAAAAAACCATAACATATTTCGCACACAGCATGGTAGGCAGAAGGACCCTAGTATTAAGACACTCCGTTCCCCTATCGGAACCGGAAAAAAAAGCTTAAGCTTATATTTTTATTTCCTAAAATAATGTAAATTTATATACTCCTAATCTAATCGGTCTGCCTTCATGGCAAAAAATTATATTATTTTAAAAATATAGCATGCCTGCCGTGTGATCCCGGCTTAGAATAGGATCACCCTGGTACTGGTGGTGTCGTAAGAGGCGACTAAAGTACGTGTGGTAGAGTCACGTCGCCAGCAATGGCAACACGCATGGGCAGACTCGACCGGATCAATACCACCCCCGGCATTTAAAACCGGCGTTAAGTAGTGGCTTTATGCCACTGCGTTTCGCATTAGGTAATGCCGGGCTCCGGAGCCCAACCCCCACCCCTCCCTGGAAT
>JAATLQ010031283.1:0-10720 GCA_013421005.1 Heliconius erato x Heliconius himera | reverse complement strand
GCTTATGCGAACTGTTATAGCGACATTAACTATGTCGTGGCTGATGCCGTCTCGCAGTACGCTCGCGATACGTAAGCTATGCTTGTATGGCGTTGGTCATTGATATATTATATACCACTTCTACGACTTGGTATACGACTAGTAGGTGTGTGGTGCTTTATGTCCCAGCTCCGGTGTATGTAGTAGTGTCCGCCTTCATACGGGTGTGTGGTGCTATTTTATGTCCTGGAACTCTGGTGTATGTAGTAGTGTCCGCCTACGGTTCGAGACACGACTGTGTGGTGTGTGCCGTGCGTTTATTTAACATATCGGCCGCCTTGCGGTAGTGCGTTCGTTCCAACGACTTATATTGATCTCACAAATCAATCAACATCACGAATCACTATTCTAATACAATCTTAATATAAACAAGCGTAACAAGTACCTTCGGAAAGATCACACACAAACGTCTCGGAGGGTTCAACGATGACTGTAAAGCCACGGTCTGGTCGGAATCCACGGTGTAGGGGCGGGGCGGGGCCCGTACTCTTTCTTCCTTTTATTATCTTCGGACGAGCTTCGAGTTATGACAATGTTATATTGTCGAGTCCACAGTTATCTAAATAACTGACACAAGAACAACTTCTGATGGCAAATATCTTATTAAAGCGATACCTTCTAATGGCATAATATGGAATTCTTAACACTGTTTCCTCTGAATCTCTAAAAGATTTTGGGTTCTTCACGATCACAACTATAAAGAGTTCTAACCACTAGACACATCACGAGTCAAGGCATTATTTATTAAATAATATTTTAAAAGGTGTTTGGGATATCAGTTACAACTTGCACTCGACGGGTCTTTTTTTATTTTGTGTTAAAATTTCCCCAGAACGATATTTATAATTCCGAAACAGTAACAGAACTGTCACTTTATTTGGAATACATGTTATAAAGTAGGTTATAATCATTTTTATATAATATTCAGTAAATATATTCTCTGACTGATACTATTCATGGCGTAGGGATACAAAGTGTAACTGTAAACGCGATGAAGGTTAAAATTCATAGACTACCTTTTTTCAAAAGTATCGAAATAAGGCCGTCAGTTATTTTTTTTATTATTCATTCGCTTTTGAATGGAAAGTAAACAAAAGAAGGTTTATTTGTATAGTTATTACAATAATACAAACAATATTACTTTCAGATCAAAATATATGTAATGTATAGCAGATTTTTAACGTTTGAAGATGTTGGAGTCGTAGAGTATACATTCCTCAATGATCCTCAAACTACATATATAGCTCAATCTACCTTATTTTTATTAGGCATAGTGTTTTCCGTATACAAATATGTTTATAAACAAAAAAAGGTATATATTCCAATTTATTTTTTATAGATTTATGGAAAGATATTCTCTTTCCAACTTGAAGCCGTTATGGCACGCAGAATTTGAATGTAAATGTGACAGTCGTGGGTTCAATTTCCCACTCGAGTGGATAAAACCCGGGGCTGATTTTCATCTTTCAACACACTCTTGCCAGAAAAAGAAAAAAATCTACACACAATACAATATTGATTATATTTTATTCATGAACTAAAAAAAAACAATATAAATAATTAAATAATTATAATATAACTAGCAGGTTTCTCAAGAATTGCTTCTATTATTATTTTATTATGTTGCATTTGCCAACAGATTGTTTCTATAATTTAAATATTAAATATTTTTTTATAATTTTGAAAAAGTGCAAGCACTACGTTGCTGCTTGAGAGGATGTCATCAGCAAAGGCAAAGAGGCTCCCCGCGGGACTATGGCTTAGGCCGGTTGTAAACATAGCGTTGAATTATTTTAATTTTACATTTTCTTTAAAAGTATACGTCCAAATTACATACTATAAATTTCGTTGATCAAAATACCTTATTGTGATTTATTTGTAAAAGATAGACATACGGTGTCGATCTGACTTACTAGTGTTGGTGCACTCTGGTCTCTGGTAAACTCTGACTACAGGCTCTTCTGCTATAAGTAAGCCTTTTAAAGGTGGCCCATAAGCCATACTAATTTGGGTGGCATATCTCAGACACTGTTTCGATTTTATTACTCTTTATCCATTAAATTTTACGAAGTTTCAACTTTTGGTATGTGACAATTATTATTAATCTATTTTTTAATACAAATATTTGCAGGATTGGACTCAATTATTTAAACCCTTACCTGAGTGGGGCCCAAAAGATTTTATCAGCAGACAACTAAGGAAACAATTTAATTCTAATGAGGTAAGTTATGTTTTAAATGTTGGTAATTTTTTTTATTAGTTTCACTCTGTATCCCGCATACACCAGGGGAACCTACAATTAGGACTCCGTTCCTCATTTTCACGGACAGTGGAGGTGAAGCCCATACACATTTTAGGGGCCTCCTAAACTTAAAGTTGGTCGCAGTTCCCAGGCACTGATTCGAGCACCTTTCCTTGTCACTCAAGGGTAAATTCATGGAAAGCTCAGCAGTTTCTTCTCTTTTTAACCGACTACTGTAAAAGGAGGAAGTTATCAATTCAACCTTTTTTTATTTTAGTTCATAGCATCTCAAGCACCCAGGGACTTAAGCAGACACTTGATCAACAAAGCTGAGCTAAGATCTTACAAAGTAGATGTACGTTATAGTACCAGTACTCGTTCAGCTTGGACGAAGATGAATGAGAAAATAGCTTAAAATTATTGTTTATATCACTGTGTATATAAGAATAAAATGAAGATTCTATTTTATTTTGAAAATTTCTAAATATATTAGTTTTTACGTAATAAAAAATAATATAAAACAGTATGTGGTGTTTTATTTTGTACTTTCGATGTAAAAGTGATGTCTCATATCAGCAGTTCAGTCTATTAAATAATCTTATCATTATACTCTCGCAACTCTCTTTTTATAAACTATATCATACGTTTACTAGTATTTATCTTCTAATTCTCATGACAAGTATGTGGAATCATTTTCATTTCCTCGCTCTGGTGATAAGATAGATCTGGTGGTAAGTACAGCGTCTAGTTCCGCCAATGTCTAAAAGTTCAATGACACGGCAGAACGGAGTCTTAACACTAGGTTTCCTCTGCCTGCCCTGCTATATGCAAGATACAGAGAAGCTGAAAAAATCAAATCGATACACATAAACAACAAAAGCTGTAATTCATTAGTTTTTAAAGTGCCAAGTGCAAATTGTGAATGTAAACGCAACTGATTGTGGATTCGATCCCCACTAGAGAAAATGAAATATATGTTTAAATTTATATTTCCATTTTTTCGCTATGGTATTGAGGCAAAGCGCGGCGTTAAGTTACGCCACTCAACACGCAATGCCTCTAGAATTCAATGGAAAGTGGGGAAAGAGTCTATTAACACTAGGTTCCCCTCCATCTACCCTGCTATGTGCGTGAAGGTGATAATTATTAATTAAAAGGGAAACTTACAATAATATCCTTGTCTTCGATTATTATTTTAATTATAGGTAAACCAAAATGAGGATCGTTAAACTAATTATCAATTATCGGTAGTGATTTGGCAGATAATATATAAATAATGTGTATAAAATAGTATTAAATATTTTTTTATATTTTCTTGGAAGTAATATTAGAATTGACGTCATCTAAGTGTTGAAGTACTGGGGACAACGTCTGTAATTGTGCTACTTTTGAATTACCACTCGGGGGAGTGATTTTATTTTAAATAATTTTTAGATCCCCGCTATGGTAGACAAAGCTTGGCATTGAGTTCCGACACTAAACTCTAAAATTAAGCAGAAAGTGAGGAACGGAGTGTCTTAATATAAAAAAGAAATTTCTACTTTTTATATAATAAATACTATTTAACTCTATATCATTTTGACACAATAAGGACAAGTAAAACCCCTGACGTTACAGATAAGGGAATGTTACCCTAATAAGCAATATCTCCAATATTGGATTAATGGGCTTTCCCAATTTTCTCCCGGAAATTCCACCCTTATTAACATCTACATGGAAAAATAAATGAAATTCCGCTTATATATATAGAAAAGCTAAAACATTTTTAATTTCAACAAAATTTGTTATTTAAAATGTTATATATGTCGTGCTATATGATTGTTGATTCAATTAGAGCGAAGGTTGAAGGTTCATTTTATTTAGTGGGACTGAATGATTTTAAATTTATTCACTTTGAATAAGACAAAGCGCAGCGCTAAGTTCTGCCACTCAATATTATATTTTCTTTTATATTATATTCTATTTTGAAAATTATGAGGAAAATCAGAAACGGGTACTCCGTTCCCGATTTTAACCCTTAACACTATGTTTCCTTGGCCTACTCTATTATTTTTGAATAACAATTCGATGTATGACCTATTTTGATCTCATTTACCTCCATTGTAATATGTTCATCTCAACAATATTAGCACAAATGAGGTACAAGAGGTAAATCTGAATTTATCGTTATTTTATTATTTATTTGTTCATCCAAGCGGTAATATAATATTAGATTTGATTATTAGATTTGACGGTTACTTTAACATGTTTATTGCCTCTTTTGTCTATTAAGGTTCATATATAGCTCGTCAAATACTTACAATATTAAAAAAAACTGGACAAACGTGAGTCGGGCTCACACTCAGAGGATTCCGTACAAAAATAGGAGGTCTCGAGCATTTCTGAAATTCGGGCTTAGCTTAGCCAGAGCGCTTTCATCTTATTATACCTAACTTGGATTACCACCTTTAATTCCATTTTTTTTTTATTTGATTTAACCATAAATGTATAGTTTTCAGATTTTTTTCTGAATTAGCACTATCTTTTTTTAAATTAATGTAGAAATATGTTCTGAGATAAAGAAATATAAAAATAAAATAATTATTTAATTTCTGCGAGTGGGGATCGAACCCACAACCAGTCGGGCTTACTGTCACACTTTGCGCCCCTGCGTCACGACTGGCACTAACATTATTACAACTAACATATTCACATATCATTTTTAAGTAAGTTAGATCTTTGTGTAGTGTATGTAGTGAGAAATCACTCTCAGGATTTTTTCTCATTCTAACAACTCCAAAGCAAAAAAAATTAGAGAAAATTGATTATATTAAAGTTTTATTAAAAAAGATAATTAATAGTTATATTAGTTTAAAAAGCCATTATACAGCATTTTTTATCACCACAATCGGTTGCACCATCGAATACTAGACTTGGATTGCAGAAGTCTTCTGGTTTTGTACAGATACCGCCGTGTTTAATACAACGCGTCTCTCTCATTGAAACTGAAATATTAATAGCAAGTATTATAAAAAATAGACTTCAGCTATTTTTAGATAGGTAGAGGGAAAGAAAAAATTAAAATTTACAGTCTCTGAATGACATTGATTATCTTTCTAAAAAATTTTATATATTTTTTATTATATAAAAAGTTCACGCCGTATCCCGCACACAGCAGGGTAGTCAGAGGGAGCCTAGTGTTAAGACACTCCGTTCCCCACTTTCTACCGAATTCTGGAGGCATTGCGTGTTGAGTGACAGAACTCTACGCCGCACTTAACCTCGACTCTGGTGTCGACCAGAGCGAAGAAATGAAAATATAAATTAATTGTAAATATTTCATCTCCTCGAGTGGGGATCGAACCCACAACCAGTCGGTTTTACAGTCACATTTCGTGCCGCTGCGCCACGACTGGTCTCAGGTTCCCTCTGCCTACCCTGCTGTGTGCGGGATACAGCGTGAAGCTGATTTTTTTATTTAAAAAGTTCTGTGTTACAGATTTTATTATCTATATATAGGAATGAGAGGATATATAGAGGAATGAGAAATCAATAGCACTTTGGATTAGCTTTTGACTGTAAATGGGACTTATATAAGTTCAATCCCCACTCGGAGGAACGACTATGTTTAGTTTTATTTCTTCGCTATGATAGACAATGCGCGGTGTTTAGCTACAACAGTGCTTCGCCCCTTAGCCTGATATTAACACATTTTACCTCCATGACAACAATCAATTCCTTGTTTCTTCTGAGTAGGACAAAGCCCCTGCCTCTCTGCAAGATGACCCTTAGGGCAGTCAACTGCTACCGTACAAATACCACCTGCTTCTACACATGGCGTTTCTTGTATTATGGAATCGATGATTCTGACTGAAATAATTAAAATATATAATTTAGGTAATGTTATTATATTTAGGCCGTCTAGGCGTAGTTTTATCAAAGTTGAAATGTAAAAAATATTGTTGTCGATTCGATTCCCATTCGAGGGAATGACCATATTTAAATTATTTTCATTTTCCCACTCTGAAAAATGGCGACGAGTGTTCTAAGACTAAATATATAAAACCTCAAGATTATCTTTATAATCAGTTCCAATTCCAATCAGCATATATGAACATATATTCCTACCTCCAATCTTTTAAATGTATCGCAATAGTCCAATGCGAATATTAATAAATATTCACGCCATATTCAACTTGGTTCTTATTACAAGGTAATAAAGTTGAAATTGAGATTGACTGTTTTTCTCAGCTACTAATATATAAAGAGCGATGACTCAAGCAGACAAAGACGATTGAATAATGATCGCTTTCCTTATTAATATGATCGATAAAACATATCTTCATAGTTGTAAGCCATTGTTGTATTGTTTATATGTATGTATGTATGTATGTATGTATGTATGTGAACGCATTAGGTTTATTAGTTTGTTAATATCTACTAAACTAAGCGGAAGTAGACATATAAATATTAAAAAAAATAAACTCGAGTCCGCCGTGATACATAAGCGTGCGATTCAACACGCGATGGTTGCGGCTTCGATTACGATTCGGGGGAATGAAATGTTTAACATTTTAATTTCCTCGCTCTCTCTTTATGGAAAAAAACAAGCCGTTCGGGTCATCTGATGGTAAGTGATCACCGCCGCCCACGACCCCGTGCAATACCAGAGGAGCTACAGGATGCTGGCCTTAAAAGTGGAGACAGACGCGCTTTTTGAAGGTACCCATGTCATATCGACCTGGAAACACTGCTGAGGGTAGACCATTCCAAAGTTCCGTTCTTAAGGAAGATCCTACGGCACCGCACAGTAACGGAGCCACGTATCCAGGTGGTGTCGATGATATTTTAGCTTGAAACGTACTGAGCGGTAATAAGGTAAATCGTTGTGTTGGTGTTCTACCACTTAATACGTAATGCCTTAAGAATTCGGCGTAAAGTGTGTATGTCTTAATGTAGAATGGAGTGTCTGAAGACTAGGTTCCCAGGTTTCTTCTACCTGCTTCTGCAGATGCATCGTGATCAATCATCTTTTTGGAGATTAGCCCAGACAAACAAACAAACAAAAATTTTAGAATCATTTCTTTGTGTTTTATGTCATGTCATTATCTATATATTCTTGAAAAAACACAGTTATTCCGAGATCACAAACAGATATTCATTGAGCATAATCGACTTTCTACTGAAACAAAATTTATAATAGATACAAACCAAGAGTTCGCAGAATACTTGGAACATTTTCTTTATCAGAGCTTGTTTTATATTGTCTAGTATTGTTCCTTTGTACAGATATTTTAAAAAATCTTTTATGATATTTCCTTTTTGTTATAATGTATGAAGTATAATGGTGAACTAGTATATTGTAATATAGTTAATTATAACTATACATTTTCGCGTACTATACATTTGCGTTTACCAGAGCAAAGATAAGAAAATGATTCATTCCTCAAATTAGGAATCGAACTCTCGACAGTCGCACTTATTGTGAAACGCTATATCGTACCACGACCAATTAAGGATTTCCTGAAACCACTAAAGAATCAAAACGCGAATATTATTTCACATTATAAATCTTATAAAGTCGTTTTTAGTATTTCACCAAGCTGTCAGATGTATTGAGATTTGTTGAGCTATTTAATTTTCCATTTTTGTCATAATTAAAAAACCATTATAAAATAATCGACAATCGATTAAAATAATTTTAGTAACAAGTGTGGTAATGGAACTCAGTATCATAGTAGGTTTTACATAATAAAATAAAAAAATACATATATTATCATTTATTTCTGCATAGCGGCAGAGAGAACCTAGTGTGGATGAAATTTTTCGGTTTATTCGGTTTAATTCGATACTTAGAGTATTGAGTTGTGGAACTCAACGCCGCGCTTAAGCAGAAAGATGAAATTAAATTTATTCTTTGCTCCGAGTGAGAATCGAACTCACGACAGTCAACACTGTACCACCGAGACAACCTTAGCATAGCTACTTTGATAAACTAAAGTAAATAATAAAAAAAATAAAGAAAAACTCACAGTCTTCTTCATTTCCAAAAGCAAAATGCAATATAACACAAGTAATAACAAATAGTTTCATTGTAGCGTCTGCGCTTGCGCCGGTCGCAAAACGGAATGACGAGTTAAACGATTTATGTAATTTAAATTTTTATTGTTTGTATATTAAATGTATAGATGTGAGGGAGTGAGATTCGCTTTCTTACAAAGCGCTACTGACTACATAATATCTCATTCTGGAAGGAAGTAGTTGATTTATAATTAAAAATGTAATAATTGAAGTGAGACTGGTTTTGAAATATATTCATATTATAGTGATACTAATGTCAAGATTTCATTGGCACAATCAAATTCACTTAGGATTGGAATTACCTTGGCTTTTATATAAATGCAGTATTACATTACATTGAACAATATTTATACAATAATCACAAAATACGTAAGAAAATTAAAGCGCGGCGTACCCTGCTATACATACGTGGGAAAGGGTGTTAAGCCAATAAGTGATGAAAGTGAAAATTTCGTCAATTCTAGAATTAGATCCAATTTGCGAAAGGAACTCAACGTCATGTTTCCAGCCGTGCAAATATAATAATTCCATTCTAAGGGTCGATCTTTTTGTCTACCATGCCACATGCAGGATAAAGCGTGAAGCTAAAATAAGACAAAAAAACCCACTTAAAAGTAACTGCACTGATCATCGAGGTTTCTGCAGGAATGCAGGGTTTAGGTTAGGTAATATTATATTGGCACGATATAAAACATCGCATAAGCATAAGAGTATAAAATAAATGAAAAATAAAGAGTATAAGCTGTAGAAGTACTAAACGAAATCACTGCTAAAGGCGAAACGTAACATTTTAGTGTTTAATGAAAGTGCAGAACAACATCCAGGAAAACCTGAAACCCTTCTAGCGAAAAGGACGAAGCGTGAACATTGTCAGATTAAAATTCTTTATTTGATATCTGCTCTTTATTTGAAATAAAAAAAAATAATCAGCTTCACGTTGTATCCCGCATACTGCAGGATAGGCAGAGGGAACCTAGTGTTAAGACACTCCGTTCCCCACTTTCTGCCGAATTCTGGAGGTATTGCGTGTTGAGAGGCAGAACTTAATGCCGCGCTTAACTTCGACACCAGAGCGAAGACATGGAAATATAAATTTAAGTAAATATTTCAACTCCTCGAGTGGGGATCGAACCCACAACCAGTCGGTTTTACAGTCACACCTCGTGCCGCTGCGCCACGACTGGCCTCATTGTTGTTAAGTTGTTCTTTTAAGGTTAAATAAATAATTTTAAAGGACATGTTGTTATATTTTCCTTATTGAATATTGTTTTTTGTTCATACCTGGTTATCTGTTTTAAACTTGACATACATTTTAGTGACACCATTTTAGTTTTGTTAAGTAACTTTACATTGATGACACAATATTTACTGATTCATTCTCATTTTATTTCTGGTTAAATGAATACGCTTGTACAGCGTTAGGTAATGCCATAACTTTATCTATAGCAGGGTAACCAGAGAGAACGGAGCTCTAAATGCGAAAGGTCTCTGTATGTCTCTTTCACCTCGTGCACTATCAACATCTTCGTCTTTATCACCCTCGCCCTTTGAAAGATTATCTTGCTTTTTGACCTTTCTCCAATGTCATCGATACTGTGTTCTGGATTGTCACCCAAGATCTCCGTCTGTCGTCTCCACATATTATTTTTAATTTCTATAAAAATTATGTTGCTTTAAAACTTTTTTTATTTCTTGCCTGTCTATCAGTCTGTATATAGGGTCGAAGAGGCAACGCTCCTTTTACGGAAACAGCATATAGGCTTAAATATTTCATATAGGGTAAAAAAAAAACAAGATAACTCAACAGTTTAGACGTAGGATTTTTTTTTCATTTCACGGTGTTTATCCATACCTGTATTTCGTATGACGTATTTACGCATAGTTACCAATAACGTAAATCTATATCTTATACTTATAAAAAATGTATAATTGTTTGTAATAAATCTGTATTTTTAACTGTATAATATGTATTAAGTATAAGATTTTTTTACCAAAGAATGAGATTCAAAACGTCTTGGTTATATGACTGTTGATGAAAATATATATTTTTAAAGCACTATTGTTCATAGAACAAACTATAAAGTAAAGAGATAAAGAACGATTTTATCTTTAAAGAAATATCAAGTAAATACATAGAGTCATATAGCGGTTTTTGTGAAATACGCTATTTAATAATATTTTATATTTTTAATTATGGAGTGAAATTAAATTTCCAAAATTTTGTGGAATAATTGTCCAAATTTATTAACACTTAAGAAGATATACAAAGAAAATAATTTTACACAATCACAGAAGGAAATAAAGAAATTTAAAGAAATACTAAAAGAAATAGATAAGCGAAACAGATACGTATTAGCAAGAAGATAAGGCTTAAAATTG
>JAATLQ010031282.1:0-10714 GCA_013421005.1 Heliconius erato x Heliconius himera | reverse complement strand
CGAGGTTAAGCGCGGCGTTGAGTTCTGCCACTCAACACGCAATGCCTCCAGAATTCGGCAGAAAGAGGGGAACGGAGTGTCTTAACACTAGGTTCCCTCTGCCTACCCTGCTGTGTGCGGGATACAGCGTGAAGCTGATTTATTTATTTATTTTATTTTATTATAGTTGTCAATCAATTCTGCTTAAATCAATAATCATGTATTTTAAGCGGGCGAAGCCGTGGGCGGGCCGCTAGTATTTATATAAGATAGAATGTGTGCTATAAACAATATTTTTTTATATACATATATAGATGTAGGTCGTATTTCTTGCACAACAATTAAAGATCATTATAAGAATTATGATAATATTATACCAAAGTTTTATAACTATATTTGCACATTAAAAGTATTAATATGTGTGCTGCAAACATAAAATAATAGAATACGAAAGTAATTCAATGTATTAAATAAACAATCGTGTAGTTTAAGCGGGCGAAGTCGTGGGTAGGTTGCTATTATACTTATAAATTTGAATTCTTTTATTTTTTTCTGTGCTCCACGGAACCGTAGACCTGAATATTTGATGTCTATAGTCTTGACAGACAGATAGACAGACAATAAAGTGATATCATAATGTTTCTGAACACGTTCTAAAACACATATTATAGTGCTAATTAATTAATAAATATAAATAATATAAAAAAGTTATTATATAAAAAAAGAAATCGTAAACACAAAATTCGTAGTAAGAAAACGTTACTTGGTTCATTTATCGGCTTACGCTAACTAAATGGCGGTTAATACCTTTCTGCCTAATATTATTACCGCTAAGAGTGTTCAAGAGAGTTAGATAGTAATAAGTAAATCTAATTAAGACGCCAACTAAAAAAAATACAAATATTTATAATAAATATTAAAGTTGGTGCTACCGTAGTATAGTGGAGCTATTTTCGTCCCTCGATCTGGTTAGAAAATAAAGCGCGGCGTTGAGTTCTGTCACTTAAAATTTTTTGCGAAAAGTGGAGATTTCTTTAGTTCCAGAGTGTGTAAATGAATTATATGTTTCAAGACAATTAACAGTTCATTGTTTATTTGATAGATTTTTTTACGTAGAGCGTGAAAGTATACAGAGGGAACCTAGAGTTAAGACACTCCGTTCCTATTAAGACACTTCAGATCCCCACTTTCTGCTGAATTCTCGTGTTAAGTAGCGGAACTAAACGCCGCGAAATAGGAATTATTGATCAATTATTGATGAGGAACAACGAACTATTTTATTACTATATCTACTCAGCTATTTTAGAGGTACATGTCACATTATAAATATTAATAAATTAATATTCCTCTTATTGTTTGTGCATTTAAAATACTTGTCTCATGTCATACAAACCCTCGTAAATCATAAAGACGAGGAAATGTTTTGCATACAAAACAGATGCTATGAAACTAAAATTGCATTACAGAAACTGAGCATTGTATACAACAATTTAAGTTTATATTTAATGGTAGCTATGCTAAGAGGCATTAAGAGAACGTTTTAGACTGAAATCCAAATTCAGTATATATGTATGAAATATGAAGCAAGTCGTGGCACAGGGCCACAAAGTGTGACTGTAAATCGCTGGTTGTGGGTTCGATCCCCACTCGAGGAGGTGAAACATTTACTTAAATTTATATTTCCATTTCTTCGCTCTGGTGTCGAGGCAAAGCACGGCGTTGAGTTGAGTTGAGCCACTCAACACGCAATGCCTCGAGAATTCGGCAGGAAGTGAGGAATGGAGAGTCTTAAAACTAGGTTTCCTCTGCCTACCCTGCTGTGTGCGGGATACAGCGTGAAGCGGATTGATTGATTGAAATAATACTATATGAGAGGTGATGACAGCGTGTATTACTCAAAAAGTTTAAATTATTTTGTTCAACAAAAAACATCGTCCCACCCGCTGTTTCGAATTAGGGCGAAAAGTGAAGTGTCTTAGCACTAAGTTCTCTCTGTCTACCATTTTATCGTCGCTGCGAGTACGAACTCGCGTATGAGCTGTTTGTTAATACCACGTAAGTTGTGACTTTGCTTGCTTTCTTTTTGTATTATACAATAAAGTATATATATAAAAAAAAAAAAATAGCTTCATATATATAAATAAATAAATATATTATTTCAATCTGAGATCTCCTTCCACTCACAATCACCAACTTTTATTTCTGTAGCGATTTCATTCTTTCTCCTTTTTTGGTATCCATTATATTTAATGTCTCAATATTTTGGTTTTTATATGTTAAGTTTGCTAACCACACAGGGCCTTTTCACCAATTATTTAAACTATTTTTACACAATTTTTTTAATTTTGCACTGCTATATAAAAACCATGACGAGTATAGTTGTGGGTTCAATTCCCACTAAAAGGAATTAATTATTTTCAATTCCTTTTTCTGGCAAGAAGATTTTTCTTCTTGCCGAGTTTCACCACTCAGTGGCATTCAGTTTCACCACTCAACAAGTAAGATCTCAAAACACGAATTGACACACTAGTTCAAAGAACCACTCATATAAACTTTTATCGTGTAATAGAAAGGTATATTTAATGCTATCAGGGATTACTTTGGAGGTATCTTACTGTCAATCAATGAGGGTTTAGTTCCGTTTAAATGACTGTTTATTTACGTTAGCAACACAGTTTTCCTTATCCGTTCCCATTTTCCCTCATCATACACGCAATTTCTAAAATACGTCTTAATTATCGTTTATAATGCTGCGTAGCAATAATAAGTCGAAAGTTTAAAAACAAGTCCGCGCATTTACTTAATTGTTGAAGAAATTCGTCACAATAAATGCGTGTTCTGGAAAATAATTATAATTACAATGTATTTTTGTTAATTGTTACTAAATTATAATAAGACAAAGGTTCTGGTTTTTGAACGAGATGAAGAAAGGACGGAATACAATATCAGTGTAAATGGTAAGATATTAGAACATTTAATATGGGAATACTTTGGAAGAAGAAACAAAGTGACAAAAGATATCTCATAGAATTTAAATTCATTAGTCATCCTCCTTTGGTATGTATTTCTACAGTGGTAAGTACCACTTTTCACTTTCCTTTTTGATTTTATGAAATTATGTAAATATTTATATTTAAAGTATTTTTTTTCTAACGCTTTAGATAATGTTAAGTTGAATTTAAAATAAAAAATAAAAGAACTTCACACTGTATCTCTGACACAAAGGGGTAGCCAGAGGCAATACAGTGTTAAGAAACTCGTTTTCCACTTTCCGCCGACTACTAAAGGCACTACGTGTTAAGATTGATGATTTGGATTTTTTTTTATTAAAAAAATATAATTAACATCATATATATTATCTGACTGTAATATATTTTACTATAATATTTGACTATAACAAATATTATTGGACTATTTTACTAAAAATATTTTATTAAATTTAACTATATTTTATTTTATAGAGGTATAGAATAGTTAAAACGTCAAATCGTATTTAAAATTCGTGTGTATAAACGAGTTAAATTGTTAATCAAATACGGCAATTTTGTAATTTTAAATTTATATTACTAGTTATTAAGCATTTTTTTATTTTTCGAATGTTATTTTTGAATATTGATTCAATCATCTACATCAATCATCTACATTAGTTCCCTTGTTTGACGGGGACCAAAGACATTTAAATTTATATATTTATTTTGATTTGACATACAACAAATACGAAAACATAGATTATAGCGAACCGACCAGTCTTGTAAAGAAATTGGAGAAACTGAAAATTTGACTGAACAAGAAAAGACTGAAGAAAGTTTCTTAAATAAAAGCCTCAACCAAGCAAAAGAAATAATGAAAATAAATTGTAATTTAAATTTAAAATACATACAATTACATACATACAATTGCCTTGCATATATTTAATAAAGATCGATTACAAATTCATAAGTGGTACAGTTGAAAGTCTCAATGAAGTGAAAAATTTAAAAATAATCAATTCTGTCTCGCTGTCCTTATATATTTCCCAAAATATATTAGTGTTGGGTTATGTAACCTATAAGTTTCGAGTTAAAATTTTTAATGTAGAGCGAAATCCTCAGTCTAGTACTCCAACTGATTTCATACTTAACAAGGGGCTAGCCACCGGGAGCGTAACCCGAGGTATTTGTTTCTCTCGCTAGAATTCGAGCAAGATTCCACGTTGCTTTCTGTTAAACATTATTCAGTTATAGATTTAAGTCTATTAAATTTTATTTTAGTCAAAATTTGAAAATATTTTACTAAATTATATATTTAAAGTAAATCCTTTTATTATAGCTAAAAGCTTCCAAGCTTGACTACTTATAAGAAAAATATTTTTCTTGTCCAGCTGAGCAATGATCTTAAAAATATAGGCTTAATATTTATTTAGGCCCAGACTAAAGCTTTCAAATAATTGAAAAACAATGTGATGAATATAATATTAAGTTGGCTATTTTTTCTTGGTTAAATGTTGTCATACTTTAAATTTCAATAATCTTTTACACAATATAATATGGACTTTTATCTTAGTTTCGTATTGATTTACTCTGAGAAAGTAATGTTATAAAGAAATAAAAAATATATATTTAGCAGTCTATTTATTGATTGCAAGATAAACATAACCTTATTTCGTTTTACAGTTTAGAATCATTAAGTGATATTCACGTGTTAACCCGAATCACGAATTTTATAAGAAATATGCAACTAATAATGAACACAGATTAAGACACTGTTCTTCACGCCACGCTCAAATTTTTCGGGACATTGAATGGCGAAACTCGATGCCAAGCTTTACATTTTTATCAAAGGGAGAAAATGAAAATAATTTATTCTCTCTAGTAGGAATGGCAGTGCAGCCGCACCACGAAGGTCCCATATATAAAATGGTTTAGTTATTTCACATTTGCCTAGGTAAACAGTAACAAATTTTTTTTCCACATCCACACACACATAGTACATCTCGATTCCGTAAAAAATCTGAGTTAAAAGATAGACTCTTTACTGCTCCACAAATCTCTATTATTGAGAAATTTCAGGCACCACGTCGGCTGCTTGCGAGAATGTCAACTAACATTGGAGTCTAAATTATAATTATATCAACTTGAGTTTTTTCTATCATTATACAAATAATAATTTACAAACAATATCAGATAGCAAAACTTTGAAAGCTGAACATTTGGCCAATTCAATATAACAAATGTATAAAACAGCTGTTTTAGAAAGTAGCAATTATGTCGAAGTTACAAAAAAACATACTTTAAATTGATATAACTTTTTTACTGAATCAAAATAGCCTTTATGTTGCCCCACAATCCCCTCTTTCCTTTAGTGTTATTCCCATAATAATTAGTTAAACTAGTCAGGAGGTTAGCTCGGATACACAGAAGGACAAATAAACCAAAATATTAAAGTTAATATCAAGCATATAGCGGAGGAAATCTAGTGATAAAGCACTGTTTTCCCCACTAGGTTAGGATCATCCTGGTACTGGTGGTGTGGTAAGAGGCGACTAAAGTACGTGTGGTAGACTCACGTCGCCAGCAATGGCAACACGCATGGGCAGATTCGACCGGATCATTACCACCCCCGGCATTTAAAACCGGCGTTAAGTAGTGGCTTTATGCTACTGTGTTTCGCATCAGGTGCCAAGCTCCGGCGCCCAACCCACCTTAAAGGCCGGCAACGCACCTGTAGCTCCTCTGGTGTTGCACGGGGTCGTGGGCGGCGGTAATCACTTACCATCAGGTGACCCAAACGCTTGTTTGCCTTGTCCTTTTCCATAAAAAAAAGAAAAAAAGCGTACCTAGTGTTAAGACACTCCGTTCCCCACCTTCTACCGGATTCTGGAGCCATTGCGTGTTGAGTGTCAGAACTCAACGCCGCGCTTTGCCTCGACACCAGAGCGAAGAAATGTAAATATAAATTTAAGTAAATATTTCATCTCCTCGAGTGGGGATCATGCGCCACAACTGGCCTCAAAATATTAATAAATTATAATTTATTTCCACAAGTTGGAACTGAACCCACGACTGTCGTGCTTAAGATTACGCGCTTGTACTACTGCGCCACGACGACCTTTATTAAGTTATTAAGTCATTTAAGTTCGAAAAATTTGTTGTATTTAAAGAAAAATGTTAAGCTATGCGGTATTTAGGTAAACGATAAGTACGCGTGTACAGCAAGCGCAATTTTTATCCCGATCCTAAATCTTGAAATCTCGGTGTTTTTAACATCATACAATTTGAAAGCTAAATATTCAGCCAATTTAGTAAAACAATTGTATAAAATAAATGTGCAAAATAGCAATTTGTAAATTTGTCGAACTATACTCGATTCATTATGGCATGAGACAAAATGTAAACAAAAAAAATATGTTTCTCAAACTTTATTGTATTTTTTAATTTGTATTTAATTTATTTAACGTGGATTTTTCTATATACAGCATTATTGCTTGTTGTGCTTGAATGTTATATATAAAATATCTTTGTATAAAATAAGAGTAGCAAAAAAATAAAATGAAAATGTACAAGTTTTACTAAAAGTTACTTAACTATTAGAATAATAAAACTAAATATATGTATTATTTAATTATTTATCAGAAATCGGAGGATTCTGAGGAACTGTCACCAACATTAATGACGAAACGGTCCACCATTATCTATTAAATGAACAATTTTTTCATCTTTTGCTCTTCTTTTATCACATGGTCAATGCAGCCAAGCTTCTACTGTTGTAATTTTTATTGCATCGGTTAGTAACAATTTAATTTCATGTAGCTTAAAGCTTTTATTATTCATGTCAAAGTGCAAGCGTTACTTGGTTCAGATTTACTCATTGTTCTAAAGTACGTGTATATAAATATCAAAATAACAAAAACAATACAAAATATAACAAAAACAGAACAACCAGAAAATAATTTTAAACTTAACAAAACTTTTAAGTTTCTTACTTAAAGAAAACAACAATAATAAAAATAACAACTGATTCATGAAAATTCAATGAAAATAACTGAAAATGGAGGATATAATCTGACGGATGACAAAGTGTTCTAATATTAGAACAATAATGTTCTAATATAAATATTAATAAAAAAATATTTGTAAAAACAAAAACCCCGACTGCATCAAACTAAAAAGGAAATAAACAAGCCCAATAGTTTATTAGGATTAACGGACCTCTTTAAATTATGCGGGGTTCCTGGTAAAGATTTTATTGATTGAAGAATTACTTATAGGTCCCGACTGTTAATCCTAATATACTATTGGGCTTGTTTATTTCCTTTTTAGTTTGATGCAGTCGGGGTTTTTGTTTTTACAAATATTTTTTTATTTTTCATTTTTTTGTTAGAATTTATTATGGTAATGATAATTATGATATACCTTTTTGAAAACCTGAAATTGAGCTCTTGAATTTGATACACATATTGTGGTATTCGAAATGAAATATTTTTTTTTCACTAAGTCCAATGGCGTCCCACAGCCGCCATGATTATTTTTTATTAACGTCACCTATCTAAGAACACTTGGGCTGCTAATACAAATCTAACGATACCTCAAATATGTAAATCCGTTCAGCGGTTCTGGAGATACGAGGTAATAAAGAATATTACATACATACAAGATACGCGCGAAAAACATAACCCTTCCTTAGCAGTCGGGAATTACGAGATATAATTTATTTTTATAGTACTAAAACGTTTCTGAAGTTTGAGAAGAAGTTGACTTTTAGGTGTTTTTCATGTACATGACATATTTAAAAAATATTATTGAAAATAAAAAAAAAAACCGGATGCATACCAACATTTTTAAATTTTAAGTTAAAATATTCCTGACTTTAAATATGAAAACAATCTTTATTTTTTATTATTGTTCTTTTTACTTACTACTTTTTGTTTCGTTTCTTTTAACTTAATTACTTCTTTTTATTTACTATATATACAGTCTGCAATTTTATAAAATTTGAAAATATAAATATTAAATTACATTACGAAAATAATTGTATATTTTAGGGTAGAAAAAAAATATTTCCCGCTTTACTGGTATTCTATTTCAATTATAAGATAATATTGTAATAAATTTTATTGCTATTTACAGAGTGATTAGCGAATTAATACTTAAAATATATTTTTTTTAATTAATGTAATAACTCCATCAAACATATTTCAGTAAAAGGTACATCGGTAACGTTAATAATATTAATTTTAATAATATTTGAACGATAAGCTCTCGTTTATAATTAATTCTTTATATAGAATATTCCCTTTAAAGACATTTGTAGTCATTTGGAGATCGTAAGCCGCTGTAAAGATTTATGGATTTTTTGGGATACTTATTTATCGAATGCTTTTTTTGTTATACTATATTAAGGGAAACCTTAAAACAAATGTATAAAACTGGTGCGCAGCCTGGTCGCAACATCGCTCAAGGACTTAAAGTATTAGTTATTAAGTGGGTAAGGTCGTTATTCGGTAAGTAATTTTCACTAATTATTTTTTGTTATTAATGTTGCAGATGATTATTTTTTTCCTTAAATTAACTAACTCATTTTAATTAAAATCTCTCCTCCACGACGGCCTTAATTATATTAAGCATATAATGTCATATCTAAATTTATACCATCTAGTAAAATATTGAGAACCTAATGTTAAGATATTCCATTACACTAATAATGCCGAGGTATCGTCATATTCATGAACAATAAGTATTTATAAATAACAAATTTTATTTAAGCGTTAGCGTCAAACACCTAAAAGCCTTTCACTCACTTTAATGAGCGTGACGCTCCAGTACCATCAATCATGATATGCCTGGCTTGCTTTAAGTAATCTTCATAGAAGGAATAAGCATCTATCTAATCTATTTTGTCTAATAAATTATTTTGACTATTTTGTCTAAGTCTGATTTAAATTTGCAAACAATCATCTTTATGATATTATGATTAAATTTAATAGTTTTGAATTGGTTTAAGTTCGTGCTGTTGCCGGCATATAGCAGACAAAGGGAACCTAGTGCTTACATACACCATTCCCCACGCACCGGTGAATTTTCGAGATATTGTGCGTTCAGTGGCGAAACTCAGACCAAAAGAAACAAAATAATTAATTCCCTCGAGTAGGAATCGGGTTCACAACCATTGCGTTGTTTACTGCCTGAGGTTACATACTCGTAGTGTTAAGACGCTCCGTTCGCGACTTTACCACAATTTTTAAGACAATATACGACAATACACGAACGGCAGCCACGACGGCTCTTTGACAGTAATGAGAAAGTACAATAATTTTTATCACATAAAAACAAACTCAACATAAATTCCTTTAAATGTATTAGCAGATCAAATCACATGTTGCAATTGCATTCATTTAGTATTTTTTTTTGCCCATACCCACAGTTTTATTTCCGCTTTCGAAGTTCGACAAAGTGATTCTTAGTGTGTTACTGCTGAGCCATATAAGAACTAAATCAATGTTTGTCTTCATACATTTCTCTTAACTATTAGACTTGTTAAATTTTTATTACCATATTTTTACAGCATTATACTTTTATATCATTTGTGTATACATTTATGTTTAGCTTAATTATAAGTATAAACAAATTAAATATAAAAACCACTATTTGTATATATGATACATATAACCTGTTTCATAACATATGTAAATAGCATATATATAGAATTACATTACTTTATCGTATTCCGAAATAGGCGAGTGAGCTTATAAATGAAACCAATTATCGCCTGTTATTACAACCCTATATAATTAATTTTAATCTGTTGAAACCACTGCAATGTATGCATAGTGCATCATACACTGCGCTGTGAGAAAAAAAAATAGTTTATTTGCCAATGACTGCATGCCTGGTAGTACAAAGTACAACATCCAAAAACCGTTGACCTTATTTTCAATCTTGACATATAAATAAAATTGAATGTCTGTCAGTGATTTCAAAATAACGAGACAGACAGATAAAAATTGTTTATCTTTGTTGTATTATCGAGTAAATAACTTGCACTTAAAACATAGCTATTTTGAAAACACAGATAAACATTTAAATTTTATTTGTAAGTATATATATCTGTAGATAACAGTAACAAACAATTAAATAAATAAATATAAAGTAATGTCCTAACGAGCGAAGCCGCGAATAGGTTGGTAGTTTACCAAAATAAGTAACATGGAAATTCAAACATAAAATGGACATCCGAGCTTACTTAGCATAACCTTGTTTAATAACCAATTAATTGTCTAACAAATTAGATCTATTAGCCGGCGCACCGGCATACCGGATAATCCACTGAATACTATGGAAATTTCATGATATAGAGCGATCGTTTTTTTTTTTTTTTTTATGCTTGAATTGTTTCGCGCCACAGACTTTTGTTGTCCGTGCCTTTTTTGTTCTTAATTGATTTTTAAAAATGTTAGTTTTTCTTTTTAAAATATGAAGTGGACTTTAATATCTTGAATGGTCTGCTTTTGTCAAATCCGAGTTCCTTTTGTCAAATCCGAGTTTCTGGCCGTTGATTATGTTGATTGCGGCACAGTTAGTTGTTTCCGTAATATATCTATTGCCTCCTCATCTCTATAGGAAATAGCCATTTTAACGTTGTGTTCCACTATATCAGTCACGGAACCTTCATTTGCCCGGCGAATGAACCTGCCGATAGCGTCTTCTTCGGCGTCAGTGCAGTAGATGCATCCTTTTGTATGCCTTGTTAAGGCGACGAT
>JAATLQ010031281.1:0-10710 GCA_013421005.1 Heliconius erato x Heliconius himera | reverse complement strand
TTCATAACTTTTAGTGGCTCTTTCAATACCGAAATGTTATGAAAGAGCCAAATGACACATTTTTTTAAAATGAATATTTTATTGCCTTTTTATTGTATTTAAGAGTTATTTCATACGAAATTACCTAGTTTAATAAATGAATAATAATTTGAGAGAAAAAAAACTTAATTTCTTTCATTAAAAGTATATTTTTTTGCTTCGTTTAGTAAACTGGCTCTTTCATGCCACCTCTCCCTTACCTTTGAAACAGACTGGAGCGAGCATTTATTTGGTAATAACCTTTAACACACAAACGTCTTTTCACATTTTTTTTTAAATCGTGATATAGAAAATTCTCTGACGTTTTCTGGGATTCTATTGTAAAAACAATAAAATTGTACTCGTAACATTGATATTGAAAAATAACTGTTGAGTTCTTGCCGACTCTTCTCAGAACTGCCCTCTTGGCCGGTGGTGGCTTTATGTTCATTTCGTGATTGTATATTTCAAAGTGTATTTGAATAAACAATATATTGACTTTGAATTTGTATACCTTTGTAAATCCAATATCTTCATTTCTTCCATTATAACATGCAGTATTTTTAATAATTTTATTTTGCACTCAGGAAAGAAAAATACGCTTTCTAAAAAACATGTATTCTTTCTTGTTTTCGATAAGAACATTGAAACGGACGATGGTTGTGACTTCGATGTCCGCTGAGTAAGTTATTGATTTTTTTGACTTAACAGGGAATGTTCTCAATTCGGACAGAAAGCGAACAACAGAGTATTTCAATACTTGTTTAAATTTGCCTGTCGTGTTAAATGCGGAACAGGGCGTTAAAATGTAAAAAAAAAAATATGATTATGTGACTTAGGTCTAGCCATTTGCTTAACTATATCTTAGCCCTGGTAGGGTTAGCCTATGTTGTATTATTTTACCGTTTACAAACGTTCAATTACTCTCTCACGATTTCGATTGTTTTTTTGAATAGGCATAGAAATAAAAACGAGTCGGTTTTTCTACTTTCATTTGGTTTCATTCAATTGTTAGTAGTTAGTATTACAATATACTCGTATACTGGACAAAGTACCTAAACCGAATTTGTAGCTTGTCCATACTTACAATAGTTGTTGGAAAACATTTTACGGTTTCTTAATATCTATGTTACTTGGATAAATTGCTCAAACATTTTTTTTAAATACTTATTTGGAATTAGAATTGTTTAAATTTTATGAACTTTGCCAATGAATGTTTATATTTATATCTATTAATTCTCAGATCATGAGATGGTTAGAGCCATACACTCATTACACTCAACGATATTTCCTTAAGCCATTTTTCGTTCACTTAAAAAACTGTGCATATTAAATACAATATCGTTATGAGTCAAACTAAAGTAATGTTGATTCCCTCGAGTGGGAAACGAACCTACAACCATAACTTATTCTTTTCAACTACGCGTGCTAAAAGTAACATGGTTTAAATAAATCTATAATATGTACTTCTTTATTATATACTTCTATACTATACTATTATAACAAAGCGGAAGAGTTTATTTGTTTGATTGTTTGATTGTTTGCTTGTTTGTTTAAGCGCTAAGATCTCTGGAGCTACTAGTCAGACTTACATTTTTTATTTCTTTTTTCAATGAAAGATATATCTTTCAAGAGTGCTATAGGCTAAGCCATCGCGTTTTTTTTATCACTGTAAAAATTACAGTACTTGTAAACAATTTTCATTTTTTCAATTTTACAACAAAACATAAAGCTTCATTAGTTCTAAAAATGTATTCCCCGACACCGTATTCTATCTCATATAAGTGACGATAAAGCATTTCGTGACAAAAAATATAAAAAAATTGCAAGGTGATATTTGACTGCTTTTTATTTGACATGCATATAGAAAACTTACGAGCAAAAGTTATTCCATCATCGAGAAAATTTTATATAGATATAGTTTGGCTTTTATAACATGTCATTTCAAAATATACTTTCCAACAAGATGTAAAATATAATAATTCAAGGCCCCGCAGGGGGCGCCCTTGCCGTCGTCGACACTCTCAAACAGACACGTTATGCTTGGACATTTTTTGGATTCGTAGAACAAAATAGTAAAGTAATAATTGTAGTATTATTTTGGTAATATTGACCAATTAAGTAAAACTGTATGAATAATATCAAGTTAAAAATACAGATTAGGTTCTTTCTTATAAACAAGACGGTTAGGTACTCTTTAGTTGTTTTCTGGTCTGAATTATGAAAACAGGTTGGTCATGATTGAATAATAAAAATATTGTGGTGATAAGCGGGCGAAGCCGCAGGCAAATCGTTAGTAAACTATTACAGCTATTATAATCAAATGTGAGATTAATTATGATGATCGTGAAAATTAAAGGAAATTTACTAATTCTCAATACAATACACAGTCTGGGTACTCCTACGTCTATATATAGTATAATATAATGCAAATTAAGTCCGATAACACTTAAGCTATTGTTTGGATTATTTCTAATTCATTGAATATGAATATTGTTAATATTAAACAGTCTCTTTGAGTTTGTTAACCAGTTAAAGCTGTTTAATTCTTAGAATGTTTGGTTTTACACTTTTGTAGTTTTTTTTATGTAGTTTGATTATTTAGAGTATATTTAGATTTGAGGTTCAGTAAAGCTAAGTTAACAGTTTAATATGTACTATTACTCGATTTTTTGTGGTACGTGTAAAGAGAAGAATACAAGCAAAAAATTACTCTTTTTTCGATTTCAACCATTTTAGTTATAGAAATTTCGTTACAAATTATTTTTAATATCAATCACGGTTTTTTTATTTCTCACAATTTTTTTTACTAGAGCTAATGAGATATGCAAAAATAACACATTCTAAGTTATGCACACATATTTTGTTTAAGTAAGACAGAGAAAAATTGTATACACAAACAAATAAACGTAATAATAATAATTAAGTGATCAATTCTTATTTAAATCTTAAGTAAACGAAAAGTTTTATTTTTTGTATATTTTTTGCAAACATCTTTTTACTAATTATATTTTTAATATACAAAAATATATATATTTTAGAACGTAGCATTGTTTTAAAGGCAATATACGCCAGGCAATATACATATTAGTATAAGGCAGTCTTTGGCGTAATGTGATCCCTTTTATATCTTTAAGCGTCTCGATAAATTTGAAACATTTACTTTAGGGAATCCAAATTGATTTTAGCTTCTTATCACAAACTAGAACTATTCAATATAGTATGGCGCCTTTAGACATATATAAGTATATAATGTACATATGTTTAGAATTGACAAAAGGCACCATTCCAAAGATAAAGCCTTTGTATTCAAATCATATTAGATACATGTCTAATTGTCGGTAGCAATGAATATATTGATATGTGATGGGTTTAAACATTTTTAAGTATTGAGTTTACAGCCACTCTACATGGAATGCCTCAAACAAACGGTGGAAAGTGGGAGACGGAGTGTCTTAACACTAGGTTCCCTCTGCCTACCCTACTACAGCGTGAAATTGGAAAAAAGAGTATTGAGTATATATTATATTGTAAATGATGATAAAATATTTCTGTTGAAGTAATATGAACTTAAATGTAATAGTAATAATAGTTTTAAATATAACGAGGCCGTCGTCTCGCAGGGATATTAGCGTGCAACTGGTAACGAGGATTGTCACGTTAGTAGTCAATTTACCACTAAGGTTCCCAGGTTCCCTTTGCTTACCCCACTACGTGCGGGAGACAGCGTATTTTGCTAATTGACCTTATAAAATATAATCTATTAATATATTTAACATACATGCAAGTAGATACTATCATTGTAAATGTAATAAAAACTAATGTTATCTGCGTAGGAATTACTCTTTTTGAAGTAATAACTCACGACTTCGTGACTTTAGATAAGACGTTGATCAACTTTCTTTACAACTTTACTTTAGTCTACGTCTATAACAATAATGAAACTAACGGGAATTAAAAAGGTGTGCATTATTTTTTATTTATACGGTTTATATTTTGTCAGTTAAAAAGCTTCTCCATACAAGCTATGTAGACTCATTATATGTATTTTTCGTTTATTATACAGCTACACGCTGTATCCCGCACACAGCAGGATAGGCAAAGATAACTTAGTGTTACGACACTTCATTCCCCATTCTGGAGGCATTGCATGTTGAGTGGGGCAACGTCTTTCATAAATATTCAATATTTCAACTTTTTTTATAAATATTCAAAATTTGATTTTCTCGAGTGGGAATTGAACCCACAATTTATCGCGTTTACGGTCACACTACGTGCCCCAGCGGCTTTATGTATTTTTTAAATTTCATATAACTTGATAAAATTAATAATAAGGGAAAACAGATGGAATAATGGGTCACTGTTCTTCGTCATTTAGAGGACTGCGATATTCCTACAGGTTCTAATTGGATAAGGATTAAGAGGAGTATATTTCAAGGTGACAATCTGAGTCCTTTATGGTTTTAGCTAGCCCTAATTTCTTAGCATTTTAAAGGGTTCGGGGTTAGGCTTTAGATTTTGTCGGAGGAGTAAGGTCATGTCTCACTTGCTGAATATAAATGATCTATAATTATATTAAGCCATAAGCGCGGTGTTAAGATCCGCCATCCAAAACGCAATGCCTCGAAAATTCGGTGCGTTTTGGAGCAGAGAACGTCTTAACCCAAGGTTCCATCTGCCTGCTATACGCGGCATAAAGTGACGCTGAAAATAAATTATTACATTTATTTTTTTTTACATTTATTTTTTTTCTTAGATAATAATAAAAAATATTGTAAAATGTAACTGAGGCAAATAATTCTCAATAGATTTCTCCGTAGAGAGCGAAATAATTTATCAGTACATATATAAACTCCTTCGTTCGCTAGTTTCTACAACGCTATATTTAGTTTGGTAAGGGGAAATTCTTTTGTTAAAATACTAAACATGTGGTAATATAATTACCACATATTTACTATTAATTCCCATTTGTGGGGGAACACATCCGTTCCCCACGAATGGGAACCCGTTCTTAATGGGAACGGGGAGTCTTCGCACCTGGTTCCCAGGTTCTCTCTGACTAATCTGCTATGTGCGGTGTAGAGCGTAAAAGTAAAAAAAAAACACTTATATTTTTTAGAACTTAAACCAACATCTATCACGTACAGTTACTTTTCACTGCACCACGGAAGAGTCGATATAAAGTATGTTTATGTTTAAAGACAATGAATGCTTAAGCTTTAGGAGATATTTGCAAAATACATAAAGTGGTTATTATAATAACCGTCGCTTCGTGACGTTGTGAGGCGTGAGACAGGAATACTTTAGACGTCCGTTTACCACTAGAGAAGTGTCTGTATTTTTAACCGACTTCTGTAAAAGTAGGTCCACAATTCGAGTGTATTTTTTTTATATTTCCTCTCGACTGGAACCGATTTTGATATTTCTCCTTTTATTTCAAAGCTGGTGCTTACCGTGGACTGGGCCAAATTAAATTGGAACTACTATTTTGATTTGGTCCAATTCTAACAATGCAATCTAAAAGTCTCTAAAATATTAATTAATCATAAATTTGCACAATTTACCCACCTAACGTCGTTTTCTTTGTAAAAATAAAATTGTATCAAAATGTTATTCCTATAGTATTAATTTAAATCTAAGGACGGGAAAAAATACTTCGTTTTAAATGTATAACAAAATCATAAGAGTTTCTTACATATCTTTCTTGAATAGCCTATAGAATTATTGATATTGAGGCCAGCCGTGGCGCAGGAACACAAAATGTGACTGTAAACGCGAGGAATGAAATATTTATTTAAATTTATATTTCTGTTTCTTCGCTCTGGTGTGGAGACAAAGGGCGGCGTTGAGTTCCGCCACTCAACACGCAATGCCTTCATAATTCGGCGGAAAGTGGGAAACGGAGTGTCTACACACTAGGTTCCCTCTGCCTACCCCGATGTGTGCGAGATACAGCGTGAAGCTGTTTTTTTTTTATTTTAAATAATGTATTTCTGCCTTCTCAATCCGGTACAACAAAATACTACGTAGCGTATCTCTGTTTAATATGGGTTGTTGGAAGAAAAAATAACAAATTTAGCCAATTAATAGGATCTAAAATTAAAAAAACAGATATTTTTGATTATAAATTAATGTATTAATATAAAATCTACTTCTTTAATAATATATAATGATAATAATGTAGCCAAGATGCTGCGAAATGTATGTATGTTGGTTAGAGATAGGCGAATTACCATGCCGATGACGACCTTGCACAGTGTAGTAGACTGTCTTTAGAATGCGATTATATATCGTACGTGTTTAAAATAGGACCTAATTTTATATATTTTTGAACTCCGATTTCTATAATTGTGTGGATTTCTCAATTAATGAAATGTTTTTTAGTAATAAATGTAAGAGATTTTTATTTTATATGCATATATAGGCCTTTTGAGGTCGTCGAATTATTGTGTGTTTTAGAAATTTAATTTTGTAAAATTTTTGAGCCTTTCAATTATGTCTATAGCTAAAACTAAACAATCATTTCATTTAAAATAAATATGTCTATTACTAATTTAAGTAAATAAAATAAAAATCAATAAAAATGTCAATTGGGACTAATATCATAGAAAATTTTCTTCAACCGTACGTTTTTGACCAAAATGTTATAAGAATTAAAAATAAGTCTAGTTTTGAACAACTGAACGCTACAAATAAAATATATTAACTTGGAATAGGTTTTGTGTTTATCTTCTTCAATCTTTGAATTTCTTATGACCTGTCTCAACAGTGCTATTCAATGTCAATCAATGCCCACTACTAGGACTTTGCTCGATACTCGTTAGCGAGAAAAGAAATTATTTTCATATATGACTATATCCCTTAATTATCAGTATTGATCACTACTACTATAGTTGTAGTATCGTAAAAAATCATAGTAGTTTTACCTCATGTTTTAGTAACTCGGTGCTTAGCTTGCATGCTCACGCTCTGGCCGCTGACTTTTCTAACGGTAACGTCATCGTCATGGCATCTGATCACAAAGAATTCACTAATCTTCTGTATTGTAAAAAATAAATTGTGTTTTGTTGTAATGGGTAAGCTCAGCAAATATGTGTGTGGGATATAGCGTGAAGCTGATTATTTTGATATATATATAGAAATAAAAAAATGGCCTAAAAATTTTCTTTCTTTCTATGCCCAGTAACAACTGGTATTATATAAAAAATACATTACATATTTATCATTATCGAGAGATCACGTGTTGAGGCGGAACTCAACATCACTTATTTTAAAATGTTTTTTCTAAATTAAAATAATTGTTTTCCCAGTGTGAACCACCACGCCGCTGCGCTACGTCACTTTAGCTTTCTACATCTTATTACATCAATATCTGAGAAACAGAATAAAAATCACAAAAAAGAAAATAAATCATCTTAAGATATTGCCCCAAATATAGAATTAGATCACAACAGCAATACAATGTGGCAACTCCGATAAAATGGACGCGGAAGAGGAAAACTCTGTAAATAAAGGAACATTGCAAACAGACGTTCTCATGTGGAATAATAACAGTTTTGTTCAATTATAACGACAATTACACACTGAATAATCATCTTATAAGATTATCACTTTATTATTTAATTCTTATACGTAGATTATTGTTGTATTATTTTTTTAGCTTCACGCTATATCTTGCATTTAGGGTGAGCTTAGGGAATCTGGGAACCTACTGTTAAAACAATAATAGTCTTGTGTTCACTATTGGGTGTGGCTATATCATGGACATGGTTGAACGTTGTATATGAATAACCGTTTATGTAACGGGTATATTTTTTAAATTACATGTTTTTATTTATATAAATATTTAGGATAAAAGCAAGGAAACAAATAATTATTGTTATAATATAACTTCAATAATTATAGATCTGTGATATAAAAAGTACGATACAAAAAGAGCATACAAAATACTAAAAAAAACTAATTACAAATCTCGAGACGCAGCAAAATAACCTCAAAATGGCGTCGCGCCATTAGGTTAGGATTGGTAGTAAATTTATAGAAGTATTCACGTCAAAAATACAAACATATCATTCAATATTAAAGTCCAGACCAATTGAAAAAATATTTCTAGACTCGCTCATGCACTTCCGTTTTCCATTTTCGGCCAAATTCTTGAAGCATAGCGCGTTAAGTAGCGGAACTCAACGCCGCGCTTTGCAGCGTTCTCTGAGCGAGGTAATTAAAATATTTAATACTCAAAGCCTCACCCTAGTACCACCTGGCCACAATGACTCCATTTTATTTTCTTCTCCTATATCTCCTACTCCCTTCCTGACAGAAATTTCGAGCTAGAAAAACGGAGTAAATGAGATAACTAACGTCTAAGTAGTTATCGCTAGCAGAGTTAATACTCTGCTACTGAAACTAAAATATATTAGAACTCAACGCCACATTATATTTAATCCGTCAAAGAGAAAACAAATACAGAAATGAAATATTTAAAATTTCTTCAGTCCCGGAGAATCGATCTGATATCCATCAAATTAAAGCACGTATCGACTGCGTCATAATAGCGATCCAGCCAGCTGATATTATGTGTAAACACAGCTAATCTGCATGCACGCAGGTGTAAAATTTGAATACATACATACATCATCATTATTTTCCAAATCCCATACATTTTTTCTATACAAAAAAAACAATTACCTAGCTTAACAAGTATTAAGGTAGATATTGTCGTTGCATAATGGAAATATATTTGAATTAATGTCACATTTTTAGGTTCACATCCTGCTTGGGTAAATATTTGAAAATTATGTTTTCATAAAGGATTGCCGTGGGATAAAGTCTGACTGTAAGCCCGACGATTGCGGATTCAATTCCCATTTGGGGGGATAATAAATGTATCCTCTATTTTCGTTTACTCGCTCTGGTAAAAGGACAAAGTGCAGCGTTTGTATACTTTTTTGCCTTTGACTTTGTGACTTGATTAAAACAAATTATAATTAAATTATTTTTAATTAAAAAATATTTTTTATTTAATTTAGACAGAATATGTTATATTAGTAGAGATATAAGTCACGATCATCGATAAGGAAATTAAATACTAAACAGCTTTCATTATATCTTGAAGTCTTTTTAGAAATATCTTTATATTATCCATGGGTTTGTCTTATAATGCTGTAAGCATTCCATCCCTTAGGGAGACAAACCAATTTTTTTGACGGCGCTCAGACTATCTAATACAATATGGAAGATTTATTGTAACAAAATATATTTTTTATATAGAAATGGAGAATGTTATCCATAGGTATATGTATTTACCTAACCATTGCTTATTTTCCTAATAAAATAAAATATGCTTATTTCTCAAAATTTTCATAATATTACATAATTTAACATACGACAACAGTCTGCGTGTTCATCAATAATTATAATAAGAGTAATATTTTTTTTAAGTGTTATAGTCAAACAAAGCAACAACACTATTAACGAATAAGCCACACAAGAAGTATTGAAATAATAAAAAATAAATACTAGTTGCCACAGAGACCGAACCTGTGTTTTCCCCAATACGAAATCAACCTGCTAATTCTTGATGCGAAACGGATCCAAAAGTACTATATTAAGCTTTAACTATAAAACAATAAAGTTAATTTTTCTTTAAACGATTTCTCAACAAGTAGTGGGGTTTGATGACATTGTCATGTCTTAAGTGAGCAGTCAGTCGCGAGATCCGGTGCGCGTGCGCAGTCTGTCGCCATTTTATACTTATTTTACTTTAAAGCCTTCACTTATTACGTTGTGTTGTTAAATAAGTTAAGCAGACTTTATAAGTTATGTTAATACAATAGTTTTAACTGTGATGGAATTTTAATAGTGATGTGATAGTGCTTTTAGAAATTTAAATTTTCTGGATTACGCTTTACTTATATGTAAGTAGTTGTTATAAAAAAATGTTTTCTTTTCTATACCTAACTGTGTATTTTTTGTATCACTATTTCTATATAATAATAAACTCATAAGAAAAATACTATGGAAAATTATGAAAAATTACAAATATTTAAAACTAAATCAGAGCGAGTATCAATAAAAGAAACACATGTCGTGATCAATTAAATTGAATATGTCGATACCATAAAACTTTCTATTGATTAATGAATGGAAGTTGAACGCGAGTCCAACGACAGCTTTCCACCACGCCATTACACTTTCTCTAGACGTTGCGTCATTGCGCATGAGTTCGGTAAATTACAGTGTGGTACATTTAAATTATTCTCTATATATATATATTAGCAGGTTGTTTTTTTTTAATTTAATATAAATGAAAAATTACTCACTTTTCTCAAAATTACTTCGGTCCGCTATTCATTCAAACAAAGACATGAGAATCATATGGAATTTAATCAAATCCAAAGCCAATCTTTGTCTAAGCAGAGTAAGGAAATGGAAATAAAATATTATATTAAAATATATATGTTACCGGACAAACCCGATTTTAGGACAAACTAGTTTGGCCTAGGATGAACTAGTTTTTCCTGACCACACTAGGATAAACTAGTTTGGCCTTATTGATTACAGGCTGAACTGGTTTGGCCTAATAACGTTAGGATAAACTAGTTCAGCCTGGTAGAACTGTTAGGCCGAATTAGTTTGGCCGGCTAGCGTACGGATAAACTAGTTTTGCCGGGTTGTTTAAGGGTAATGAAT
>JAATLQ010031280.1:0-10707 GCA_013421005.1 Heliconius erato x Heliconius himera | reverse complement strand
AATAAATTCTAACAAAAAAATGAAAAATAAAAAAATATTTGTAAAAACAAAAACCCCGACTGCATCAAACTAAATAGAAAATAAACAAGCCCAATAGTTTATTAGGATTAACAGTCGGGACCTATAAGTAATTCTTCAATCAATAAAATCTTTACCAGGAACCCCGCATAATTTAAAGAGGTCCCGACTGTTAATCCTAATAAACTATTGGGCTTGTTTATTTTCTATTTAGTTTGATGCAGTCGGGGTTTTTGTTTTTACAAATATTTTTTTTTATGTTTGTTACCTCAAAACTTTTGACTGGGTAAACCGATTTGGATGATTTTTTTTATTTGAAAGTTAGTGCAGAAATGGACCAAAAAATGTGGTGGGACCGTGTGGAACAGGACCGTGTGGTCCTATTTTTTCCCCACCACACCACTTAATATCACGCCAACCTATTCCGAGAATTCTTTTTTATTTGAAAAGATACTCTTCTAATTATGATATCGTGTTGAAATTGAACAAGTTGTTTTTTTTTTGGTAAGCAACTGTAACTGTACTGTAATAGTTACAAGAAAAAAACATTGTCAAAATTGGTGTTAGAAGTAAGATTCCTCATTGTTGCATTTCTTTTCAACCGGCGTCAACAAAGGGGGAGATTCCTAATTCGTTTGAAGTTTTACATAGGACAACCACTAACATGAGAAGCATCCATTTAAGGTCTAACCATCCATTAAAATCGTAATAAACAAACGACGAACTAAAAATAAAAAATATATGTACTTTAATTTTGTTATACAAAAATAATTAAAAAAATATTTTAGAATTTTGAAATCGGTGTCAAGCTAATGCTAGAACAACCTTACTACAATATCGAATTACTAATTTGTTTCACTTGACACCGACATCAATTATAAACTTTTTTTAATTATTTTTGTTTAACAAAATCAAAGTACGTTTTAGTTTATGTAAAATGATTAAAGCAACAACACAACAATTAAGTCGGTTTTTTTTTGTTAAAATATAATTTATTATATTTTGAAATATCCCTGTTTATAGATGTAAAATAAGGAAACTTTATTTTAAATAGTATAATTATTTAACTACTGTAGTGTGTATTCAACCGTCGCGTTTACAGTTCTGTAAGTGATTTAAAAAATATTCTTTACAAAAAAAAATATGACCTTTTTTAAAATTGATAACGCACTTACACCTACACATAAGTTCACAACATATTTGTGCACACGCCCACAAACAAACCTTAGGACTTCTTTTGTTTGTGGCATTTCATTTTAAGTAGTACAAAAGATCTAATATCATCTAATACGGATGGCGTCCTAATAATTTCTGAGAGGACACATTGTTCTCGGTTATTCCATATTCCATAATAATATAATATTGTTTTATCGTCATTTTCCTATAGCCCTCACAGTTGGGCACCCGAAATGGGAAAACATGAATATTATGTTTAATTAAATACAGCAGCTTCACACTGTATTCGTAAGCAGCAGGGTAGGCAGAGGGAACCTAATGTTAAGGCACTCCGTTACCCACTTTCCGCCGGATTATGGAGGCATTGCGTGTTGAGTGGCGGAACTCAACGCCGCGCTTTGCTTAGACACCAGAGCGAAGAAATGAAAATATAAATTAAAAAAAAAACATTTAATTTCCTGGAGTGGGACACAGAGCCAGCCGCTTTTACAGTCACACTTTTTGCCCCTGCGCCACGACTGGCCTCAAATTATGAAATCTATTAACATGGCGCAGTAGAATGTTTGACTGTAACTACGATAGTTGCGAGTAAGATAAAGCGCGGTGTTCAGTTCCGCCACTCCATGCTGTATTTCGAATTCGGATGAAAAGCGGAATATCTTGACATAAGGTTCCCTTTATGAACCCAGTACTCTACTGTATGTTGGATGAAGCGTAAAACTGAACAAGAAATCGTCGTCTTCGTCTCGTCTTCCGGCCAATGTTGCCGAAACATTGCATATTGATTGGCGAAAATGAAAATACTCAAATAAATCAATATCGCGTTTTCCCTTGAAAAGACATTAGAATGGATAAACTTTATAAAGTAAAATGAATAGCATACATTTTATATATTTAATAAAATCTTATTTAAAATCTTATTATCTTTTAAGAATCTTAATAAATGTTTCTTAGAACCTAGCGAGACATTATTAGTATCAGGATGTAAGACTCAAAGGCGCTGTCACTGGAGATAGTCTGCAACAAACTTATATTACTTAGTTCGGGAAATTAATTTTATAAAAAAGGCTTCATTATTTTAAATGAATATTGTTGTTGACGATAGTTGATTTTTTCATATTTATATAAATATTTCATAGTATGAGCATGGGCGCAGGAATAGGGGGAGCCGGACTTCCCGGGTCCACCCTGAAATAGTCCTGTAAAATTATAATAGTAACAATAAAAAAATTTACGAACAATAAATTTGCCATGAAAATTTTAAAGAATAAACGTTATTTTTTATACGAACGTAGGAACGTAAAGCAGATTCTAAGCTAAAGCTTTTATTTCCACTACCACTCTACACGAAATGTCTTAATAATTGGTTGGAGAACTTAGAACGGATTGTCCTAACACTATACCTACTGCGTCCTAAAATCTATATATATAAAAGGACTTGTGCTGACTGACTGAGATAAGACGCACGCAGAGCCGTAACCGCTAATGGTAGAAACGTGAAATTTGGGTAGATGTTTATTTTCATATTCTGGACATCCACTAAGAAAGGATTTTGAAAAATTTTAACCCTAAAGGGATGAAATAGGGGTTGAAAGTTTGTATGGATTTTTTTTTAAATCGGCACCGATTTTTATAAAATTTGAAATTCAGACTCTTAAAAACATTTCATTGAACACGTTTTTCACGGTTTTTTAGAATTCTCCCCCTAAGGGTTCAAATAAGGGGTTGAAAGTTTTTATGGAAAAATCTTTAAATCGCCACCGATTTTTATAAAAATTTTAATTCATACTGTTAAAAATATTTTATTGAACACGTGTCTCGTGGTTTTTTTAGAAATCACCCCTAAGGGTGCAAATACGCGGGCGAAGCTGCGCGTGCCCACTAGTATAATATATTTTATAAGATATAGAATTTAATATATACCCGAACATAGCAGGGTAGACAGAGGGTCCCTGGAAACTAGTGTCAAGACACTCCGTTCCCATTCCATTCCTTACTTTCCGCCGAATTGTGGAGGCATCATAAATTGAAAGGCAGAACTCAACGACGCATTTTGCCTCGTTATCAAGGAAGTGAAAATATTAAATTCTCATTGCCTCGAGTTTGAATCGAACCCGCAACCAAACGCGCCACGAATGGTTTCAATAAATATAATGTAAAGGAGTTGATGTAAATAAGCTAGGTTTAGTATTACGCGAAGAGACGTCACTCATTGATATCGTCCCAAATAAGGGTCTTTACCCTCGCAGCCCTCGCGGCGTGAAGGAGTGTGTAACGTGAATGTGACGAATTGTTACGAAATATGAAAGCAATCTGTCAATTGTTGGTTTTGGTTCCCATTTATGCCTCATTATGTTACTATATTGTGTTTCAAACATGGTATTTACATTATATTACGTAGACAAAAAGATAGATACACGAGTAGGGTAGGGTGGTCCAAGTGTGCGCGGATTAGAAATAATACGATATAAATCAAATAATAAATAATGCTTTCATCGCAAACTGAAAATGTTTATTTCTATGACCAACTAATATTTTTTTATAAAATATATGAATAGAAGAATTATAAAATATATGAATAAATGTAGAATTTCGTGGCTGTTTTATTCTTAGGAGCTTTTATTTTTCACAATTCACCAGCAATAATATGTTTTACGTATTAGAAATTTAAAAAATGTGGCCATGCATATGCTAAATTTGTTTAAAATAGTCAAAATATATTAGCCAAACATAAAAATTTCGAAAATCTTATCCTCTAAAATTCAATATTTTTTTGCGAAATTTCTAAACCGCCATCTTGTTATGGCGGCGATTTTTGATTAACAACAATATAAATATTTTTATCATTTTTAAAGTGTTATTACTAACTTAGTAAAGATAAATACTCCCGCTACGTTAAAAATTTTATACGTTTTCTTAAAAATAACAATGTAGATTATATGTAATATTACTGTCATCAGAACTGAAGTCGTAATTAAAATTTCAGTTCAGTCGGACACGTGGGTATGACCTATTCGGCTCTACTATACCTACACACAAAATCGAAACGATGAACATGACGTTATATAGTCTATAGCCTTCCTCGACAAATGGACTATCCAGCACAAAAAGGTTTTTTTGTATTCGATTCAATTGAACCTGAATTAGCACGTTCAACCAAACAATTTCTACAACTTTATATTATTAGTATAGAAGTTCCGTACATCTCATTTAAAATAAGTTTTCATAATTTTTTTCTTTTCTATCTGCTCTAAGCGACACCCACAGCTGCTAGAAACCATATAAAACAAAAAGCTTGAAGTGAAACATAGAATTACAATAGATCATCCATCTTCCGCGACGTGAGGACAATGCTGCTTCTAAGAACCGTGCTGTGTGGCTACTCCCTTACGTACGAGACAGCCACTATCAATAACCTATCATTAGTAGCACTAGCACGTGTACCGTTTTACTGATATGAGTTTGTTTCGTAGTATGAAAATAGACATGTTTTCTAGGCCAGTCGTGGCGCAGCACAACTGTGTGACTGTAAACGCGACGGGTTGTGAGTTCGATTCCAACTCATATAAGCTGTCGATGAAGCAAAGCGCCGCGTTGAGTTCCTCCACTCTATACGCAAGAAGAACCTTCAGAATTGGGCGGAAATTGAGAGACGGAAGAGTCTTAATAGGAACAGAGTGTCTTCACAGTGTGTGTGCAGCGTGATGCCAAAAAAAAATAGCCGCCAACACCGCAATTTCCTGTCTGAGCGAGAAAATCAAAATAACTAATTCTGAACATCTAAATCATACATTAATCACAAACATTCACACACATTAATTATATTGATGGAAAGCAACAGGTACGAAATGACAGCGCGAATGAGATTCAAAGGAAGACGCGATATCTCATCGTCATGTAGATTAGTGATATGGATGTTTATAATTGGATGTTCTTACAGAATATGATATAGACGTTTCAATTGAGATTGGCTGAAATATAAGGGCTTCTAATACAATTTGAATATTTATATTTAAGCTATTAATATTGTTGTACCTTTTCAAAAACTGAGGACGTTGTGGTGCAAGGGCACAAGTGTGTGACTGTAAACGCGATGCTTGTGGGTTCATTCACACTTGGGGGAACGAAAAAAAAAAATTTTAATTTCCTCGCTGTTGAGAAAAGGAAAAGCTTGGGTTGAGGTCACCACGTAACATCTAGGCAATTAAAATGGAAAAGGGAAGTATCTTAATGAGAAGGAAGTGTCTTAACACTAGGTTCCCAGGTTCACTCTGCCTAGTCTGCTATATGCGGGAAGTACAGCATGAATATTAGGTTTCACAATAATTATATGATTAATATTTACGTGTATTTAAAGATAGATATTGTTGATTTCTTTATCAGTGCTAAGCATAAGCCTGTTTTAGAAAATAATTAAAAGTTAGTTCTTTTTATTCGCCAAGACTCCTGAATCATTCCATAATAAAATAACCTATAATTTATAAATCAATTTAAAAAAAAAATATATCATTAAAAGTAAACTAAAAATAACTTTAAAATAAATGATTCACCTTTAAAATACACTGACAACTGAAGTAAATATAGAACCAGTACGATGTACTTGAACACGCGCCTCTTATAAACCTTAGAAAATAAGACCTACAAAACATCGCGTATACAATCGTTTACTTCTCAAATACTATGATGCAATAAGATCTTTAGAATAAAATTAAAATATGTTATTGAGGCCAGTCGTGGCGCAGCGGCACGAAGTGTGACTGTAAAGTCGACTGGTTGTGGGTTCGATCCCCACTCGGAGAGATGAAATATTTACTTAAATTTATATTTCTATTTCTTCGCTCAGGTATCGAGGCTAAGCGCGACGTTGAGTTCTGCCACTCAACACGCAATGCCTCCAGAATTCGGCGAATTATTTTTACTTCCTCGCTTTGTTTGTGTGTTTGTTGTGAATATTACAAAACGCGGCTTTAAGGTTTGTAGACAATTGAGCGGATAGCGGGAACCGGATTTTGTTACACTAGGTTCCCTCAGCCTATGACCCTATATACCTATATGCGAGAATGTGAAGCAAAAAAATATTAGTATCCCAAGTAAACATCAACATTATTTAAACATAATATTTATTGAAAACTCTGTATCCAGGTGCCACCCTCACCACGGCCCAAAGCAGAGAGTACAGTTTGGAGAGTCTGGACCTCCTACGCCTTCTCGCTGAGAAGCCCTGGATCGGCTTCAGCCCCCACAACCGTTGGGACCGGGGCCCTAGGATTGAGGAGGACATAGGCTCACTACCCAGCTACCAGAGGATCAGCTCGCCGAGACAGGACGATGGACCTAGAAACTATGATGATGATGTTTTAAGGTTTGTATGGATTCTTTATAATATACGTAATTACTCAATTTTTAATATGTTCATTTATATACCACACAAGAAAACATAATAATAACACAAAACTATAACTTATTTCTAAGAGACATCTCTACCGGAAACCATTGAATGTAAGATATATTAAAAGTATCCATTCGGATACGATACTTAAATAACTATTATGTTAATAATAATAAACTTACATACAAATATATTTAAAATGTATAATACACTTTCCTGATGTGTTGTAAAATAAAAAAATAAATTTAGTTTTCTCCAAAAGCTCTGATAAAGCATGTGGTGTCTCGGTGTGGTGTGGTAGCATTTATGGGTCAATTTACTTTTCCTTCAAAATATGGAGTTTCCATAAAAATATATGTCAAGATTAAAAAAAGATATTTTATTTAACGTTCCTAATAAATATTTTAACACTAGCTAAATCACTACATAATGCTTAATGATATAAAAAAAATATTCCTTTAACTTTCCATACTCTAACGCCCAATATTAATAACCTATCTCCAACGTCAATCTTCGATTGTTCCATATATCTATCCTATCTAGAGATTGGATAGATGTATGGTACAATCGAAGATTGACGTTGGAGATAGATTATTAATATTGGGCGTAAGTCATCATCACTCCACGCCCTAAATAGAAAAACCTAAATAAAAAGATTCCCTTATAATTATTCCCTTGTAATACGACCATGTCTTTTTCAAGCGGATATCTGATAACGAATTTAATTTGTTTTTAAGGATATAAAACCTGTATTTGCCTTATTAACATTCTAAAGGAGCAATTCCTATATGAAATTATATATTTATTTAAGTCACTAAATAACTAAAGTGTTGGATTAAATATTTTCTCTCATAAGATAATTTTATACGCCTAACTTAATATTAAAAGTTGTAGGTGTCTACGTGGAATTTAAATATATTTTATTGTGAAAACGATAGTCAAACCCGACCTGACGAAATATTTAAATCATTTTCGTTCCTTCGGCTAGAGAAAGTGGAATGGAGGAGTGGATTGGACTTTCCTTTTCATATTTAGAAGCTTAAAGTTTTCGTTGCATACTTTACGCCCAGATATAGTATGGAGCGTGTTACGTGATGGGAACCAATACTTTTTATTAAATCGAATAAATGAAAATATTCGAAATTTATTTTTTTAGCTTCACACTTTAGACCGTGTAAAGCAGGATAGGCAAAGGGAACCAGGGAATTAAGTGTTGAAACACTACGCTTTCCGAATTCTCAAAGTATTACATATAGAGTGGCGGAACTCAACGCGGCGCCTTGCCTCGTTACCAAAGTATAGAAATGAAAATATAAAAAAATATCATTCCTCCGAACGGGGACAGAACCCACAACCTCTCTTTCTTAAATATATGAACATCTACATTGATATTTTGGCACAGGGGATCAGAGAAGCGGTCGGCCGTGGCGACCGCGCTGAACGGGCGCCGCCGCCGCCAGCCCGCACCCGCGCTCGGTAAGGCCGTCACGCCGTATGTCGGCGTCGGTAAGCAGCGTCGATAGCGGCAATCATTACTCTATGTGTTTTGTTTTTTTTTGTTTTATGTGTTGGGATTGGATTTTGGGGTTGTGAGGCACTTGGTGTTTTTATTTTTTTCTTTTTTTTCATTAAATGAACCTATGTATTTGTAGAGAAATGATTTAAACTAAAATCAAATCAGCTTCACGCTGTATTCCGCACACAGCAGGGTAGGTAAAGGAAACTAGTGTTAAGACACTCCGTTTCGTGATAGTATAATTGAGAAATGATAGATTGATAATAATCAATGCCAGTCGTTGTGTACGAGCACAAGCTGGCGACTGTAAGCGTGACAGGTTATAGGTTGGATTCCCCGACTGGACTCGAGGAAATTAAATATTTAATTGCACGCAGTGCTTCCAAAATTCGGCGGAAAGTGGGGAATGGAAAGTGGGACATTAAGTTCCCAGGATCCTATGCCTATTGTATACATATTCTGCTATATGCGGGATATGATGTGAAACTAAAAAAAGACAAAAAAAACATTATGTTTTATTTTTTGTTTCTTTATTTGTTGAGATAAAATTTTGAGTTTTTATTACATTGAATTCTTTTTATTTAATGTTTTATACATGTATATGTAAAGCTTTTTCACCGCATGGCCTTAGAAATATAAAAATATTTATTTGATCTATCACTTGGATATACTTACAAATACGCAAACCATAATCTATCGATATACCTATAACACGTTCTTTTTATTTCGACAACATGATACAAGCTGGCGAACCCTACGCCGTTTTCTTTTTAATTCAACTAAAAACGAACGAAACGAAAAAAATCTATAAATTAAATCAGTTTCACACTGTATCCCGCACGCAGCAGGGTAGGTAGAGGATACCTAGGGTTAAGACACTCCGTTACCCATAAATGCTATTATTCTTAAGAATATTCATGGAGTATGTAAAACAATCTTTATACTACATTAAATGGAAAAAAACCGTCATTGACCTTTCTAAGTTATTATCTTGTTTTTCTACTTTTTGATTGTATTGGGCATTTGTTTGTGCCAGGAAACCTCCATAACAGTACCATTAAAGGGGCGCAGAGACACCAAAACTAATGGTGCAAGAATTTATACTTTTTTAGTATCTATATAGTAACACTTTATTGATTTAATCATTTTACTTACAAAAATAGAATAGATTGTTCGAAGTAAATTATTTTAGTATACACATTTCATACAATATCAACAATTATACGAATATTGCTTCTATTAAGCTAAAAAAATATTTGAATATTATGTAAGTTTTGAGGCCAGTCGTGGCGCAGCGGCACGAAGTGTAACTGTAAAACCTACTGGTTGTGGGTTCGATCCCCACTCGAGGAGATGAGATATGTACTTAAATTCATATTTCCATTTCTTCGCTCTGGTGTCGAGGTTAAGCGCGGCGTTGAATTCTGCCACTCAGCACGCAATGCCTCCAGAATTCGGCAGAAAGTGTGGAACGGAGTGTCTTAACACTAGGTTCCCTCTGCCTATCCTGTTGTGTGCAGGATACAGTGTGAAGCTGATTATAATCTTGTCAGTAGTTAGATCTCTTGTGGTCCTACATTTATGGGATCATAGGTTTAGCAGAGAAAAATGGTCTTGACTTTCGATCAAGTATGATCGAAGGTATTGACACACAAAGTTATGCTATGAGATTTCCTTTTTTTCCCTTTTGCTATAAACATTATAACATAATATATTGAATACATTATAACATAATATTTAGAATATAAACATTATAAAACGTGATATAACTAAAAATGTCCCTAATATAACAGGTGTACTCAACGACGTGGGTTCTTTCTTTGACTCTTTGCGGGACAACTTGGAGACGCTCGCGTCTCTGTCTCCGCAGCAAAGGTCCAATTTGTTTCTGGAGCCGCCTACTGTGGTACACGCTACTTCTTCTGGTAAGTTAATGAATTATAGAGAAGGTGTGAAAATGGGTATCTAAGAGGTGAAAGAAGAGAAATTAAAGGCTGAAATTAAATCTTTAGAAAGAAAGACAAAAATTGAATAAAATAAAAAGTATTCATACATTTACATTTGTGTCTACAAATAAATGACATATATGTCATTTTATACTACTTAAATATTGACATCAGAATTAATTAATAAAAATATCAGACAAACGTGAGTCGGGCTCGTCCACTGAGGATCCCGTCATAATTGGAGGTATCAAGATTTTTTGAAATGTGTGTCATGTTTAGCTGAGATAAAAACTCTTGTCAGACGGACAGACAGACGGACAAAACAGTGATCTTATAAGGGATCCTTTTTTTCTTAAATAGTACGGAACCTAAAAATTGATTTGAACCTACAAGAAACCTGTTCATTACAATACAACTACCACTCAGTAGCGGCGTTAGGGTAGGGCGAGGTGGGGCGACCGCCCAGGGCGCCGGATAAAGAGGGGCGCCGCAGATGTCCGTTTTTGTCCAGTGCCATTTTATAATTCTTTATATTTTCCTATTCCTATTTCCCTAATAGATTCCTTGCTCAATTGAGCGAGGCTTACTTACTTGTAATGTTCCCAAAATTTATAGAAATATTTTTATGTAGGCACCACTAGAATGGAATGTAGTGTTCAATA
>JAATLQ010031279.1:0-10704 GCA_013421005.1 Heliconius erato x Heliconius himera | reverse complement strand
CTTTTCTTCTATCGCATTCTGATTTGAAATGATCTGAATCTGAAATGATCTGAATCGCCTTCACTTCCGGGTAAATATAATTCATCTGAGTCGCCATCACTATCATCCATAAGTGCCGATAGTATTTCATATTCATTAATACGTCGAGCCATTATGAGACCTGCAAACAAATAGAAAAACGATCAAAGTAATAAAATAAACTAAATAAATTATTTCTGTAAAAATGGTATATTTTGCATATCATACTGCTTACCTTTTCGACGACGTCCCGAACTACGTGGGGTTTGTGACACCCTGCGACACTTTGCTGGCGACTGTCCGCTGCGCCTGCGACGCTACTACTAAATTACTATTACTACGTGACCCGGCAACGTTGCAACTCCAGCTACAGGACGTTTCGTGGAATTTGTGAGGTTGTTTAAAAAGATACGAAGATTTTTGTTTCACTGGGGTTTCTTAAACCCCACGTAGTGCACGAAAGGTGAACAACTTTTTACTGAACTAAGCAGAGCATTGTCCGAATAATCAAAAATAAAAAGTGTTTCCTTAAAGTTCTCTTCGCATACACCTGAGTTCAATAGTTTCTGATACGATTTAAAAATTATTCTTTCCTCTTCACGTAGTCGCAACTCTCTTGAAAAATCTCTAAATATAAGCTGATTCAAATGAAAATAAAATCAATCGTTGTATACTGTCGCTTATTCTCGTACATCATTTTTATGTACAAAATATCATTGAAAGTAGTAAATTCAAGAAACATATAGGTTATATTTTATCGCAGAAAATGAAAAGTCTCCCACAGGAGCTCTAACTTTGTATATTTCTTTTAATACTAAAGTTATTTCCTTTCCTTAATATTGAATTATGTGACTGTAAATATGTAACGAAAAGGAATTCTTTATACTTTGCGAGAATAAAATGTTTAGAACATTCGGTCTGCACTTTTCGCCCGAATTTTGGAAATTTTCGCGTTGTCTGTTGAGTGGCGGAACTCAACGCTGCGATTAATTGATTAACTTTTTTTATGTAAAATGTATTTTTTTGTGATAAAATATTAAAGCATAAAATTATGACCATGTCTCTGATCGTTATTTTTTCGTAACAATGATGCCTCTTCTAAGCTCGGAGTTGCAACCACTGAGAGCAGTCAGACCGAAATCATTCACATGAAGGTTCTGCTCTACAACCCATAGAATTCAATCTGGTCGTATCCTTGATCGTTATGAAAAATCCCACGACCTCTTAGTCTATTGAGGATTACCTTGTTTTTTGAGGATTCATATAAGCAGTTAAATGTAGCAGAATATGAAAAGAAGAAGCTACTTTGAAATGTTAAAAAACATGGTAATAAGCATTGAGTTTGGAAATTACATTTTTTTTATTTACTTTAAAAAAATTATATCAGGCCACTCAATATTCTCTACTTTCTACTTTCTGTCACTGGGACAAAATACTTAAAAGAAAGTAAGTAAGTGAACAAAACCCGAGACAATAATAAATAAAAATACATTTTTTATCAAATTCTTTTAAAAGAGTTCTGAGCCCAGTGAGACAAAGTGAGGTATCGTTTGATGGAAATCAGGGAACGGAGTATCTTATCACTATATTCCCTCTGCTTATCTTGCTATATATTTTAGATTCACGCTATGTGAATCTAAAATAAATATATCCATTTTTGTATTTTCTCACTAAATTAAATTGTGCTATTTAAAGGAAAATAAATATATATTATATTTACTTCCGCCATAAAACCTACAAAACAATGAAGGCAATCTTATAACCTCCAGCATTACTAAACAACATTCGCTTTGCCGTCGTTGTAGAGAGTGGTTCTGACAGTGAGCTTTGTACCTACCTACACTACTATTTCATATTGCGTCTTCCATTTCGTGCTCGCTTTTGAGCAATTCATATGTTCCAAGAAGATAACGTATTTCGAGTTTAATTATAAATTAACTATTATTATGTATGAAGGTTTGTTTTAGAATTAAGTTTAATATTTTTCATTTTAAATGAAGTGGGAGGGACGTTGTTCGTTTGTTGCGGTGTTTTGGAAAAATGCAATTTTTCGGTAATTTTTACTACTGTTATAAGATACTCGGTTCACCACGGTCTGCCCAAATTATGTGACATTGCGTGATGAATAGTGGAACTCAACGCCGCGGTTTGCCTCGTTACCAGAGCGAAGAAATGGAAATATAAATAAAGTAAATATTTTATCTCCTCCAGTTGGGAACGAACCCACAACCAGTCGGTCACACTTTGGGCCTCTGCGCCACGACTCGCCTCAATTGTATTATATATAGCATTTCAGTCTGTAATAAATTAAATAAATTATTTTTTTAGCTTCACGCTGTATATTTAATTGTTACAATTTATATTTAAACATTAATTTATATTCTGGGCGGTCTGTAGACATACGGGACGTAATATATAATTTTCCACGTGAAAAAACACAAACTGGTATCACAAAGACACACTCGAAGGTAATAAGGCAGCTATCATAATGTTTGTCATACAAATGGGGACGCGGGATCACTCGACGACGCGTCTTGAATATATTATAATACTACCATTATAAGTTAATAATTACTTTCCGCCTACGCCGCGCTACGTTGAATGAAATGAGATTTTTACGTAGAAACTAGCTTTTTTGGGTTGTGGCTAGTTTAAATAAATATGTGAACAATTACATAATATACAGAGCCCTTGTCCTATTTTGCTTTATATTTAGGCATAAAAAGTAGCACACATTTTTTTTAATAAATCTTCACGCTGTATCCCGCACGCAGGGTAGGCAGAGGGAACCTAGTATAAGACACTCCGTTCCACACTTTCTGTCAAATTCTGGACGCATTGCTTGTGTTTTTTTTTAATAAGTATATAGTAATTTATCATTAATTTTACCCATTTCACAAAAGTTCCAAGCGATACTATTATTTCATTTTATGTTAACCAACGTTAAGTACATAATACTTTGAAAGCTTTTATTAAAGCTCATTTATGTTTAATCTCAGGAATATTGCAAATGTAAATAAGGAATTTATTTAAAGAATATTAAAAACTTTAAAGTTATATAGCATTTTCTTATCAATATTTTTTATCTGCTTCACGTTGTATCCCGAATATAGCAGGGAAGATTGTATTGATCAATTTTTGAGACTGTATGTTGAGTGGCGGAACTCAACGTTACGCTTCGTGTTGTTACCGATACGAAGAAATGAAAAAAAAATATTCGCCTGAGTTGTGGAAATGATAAGAAACTGTTTCGAAATTGAACGGAAAATAGAAAATGAAGTGTTTTTACAATCAGATCTCTCGATGAACGCAGAAACTTTGATAACTTTTGCTTTAAATAAAAAAATATATATGATACGCGTCACGAGACGCCTGACAGATGTGAAACATCGTGTTCGTACAAGTAAGATGCATAAAAGACAAGATTATTACAGAAACTAAATATGGCATAATGAAAAATGAAGTATTACGAATTTCTTACTGAAAATAGCGACTTTATTTAATAAACATTTACGTACATTTAACATAAAAATTCGACACTAATTTCAAGTTTTCGTCGCCACAGCAACCGTCGCCACGCCAACGATCCAAATACCTGCGCCTATAGATTTTTTCACATCAAACATTGTTAGATAGTCCATTTGCAAAAGAAGCCCACTGTATCCGTGGCCAAAGGCTTCATATATAATATGTAGATATTTCCGTTTTACCACGTTGGTGAAGCCGCAAGTAACAGCTACAGTATATACAAAACGTACATTTTATTATGTGAATGTAATATTAAAACTCTTATTAGTTAGTTCTTATTTAAATTGTAAATTTGTTCTTTCGCGAGACATCATCTTAATAACGCCTTAATAAACCCAGCGACGCTCTCTGCATTTCAGCTCACTGTTACCAAAAAGCAGCAGCTTGCAAATATTTACACAACAAAAGTATAACATTTTCAAGGAAACTTACAATAAGTACTTTTGTTTCAGAGGATATTAAAACCACTCTTGACTATTATGTCTGCGGTACTGTTCGGAGACCCTCCTGGCGTGTTGGGATGAATGCCAGACTGTTAACATGATGGTCATGGATTCGATTCTCACTCGGGAGAATGAATAAATTAAATATTTTCTCCGCTCTTGTCACACAAAACGCAGCGTTGGATTCCTCCACTTTTTACGTGTTATCTCGAAAAGTGAGCGAAAAATGAGAAACAGAGTGTCTTATAACTAGGTTTGCTCTGCCTAACCTGATATGCGTGCAACCCGTGAAGCTGCATAACAATGTTAAGAAATTTGAATTTCTAATGTCTCATTTTTTTATTTGGACAGTTTTTGTACTTAAATTAAATATAAAATAAATAACATTAAATTTGCAACGGTTGGTTGGCTAGTAATTCAATATATCAAATAAAAAAAAAATATATCAAAAAATACAATGTTTCGTGGTCACGTGACAGATTCAGTGACGACAGCGTAAAAACACTAGGTATTTATGAAAGCTAATTTACTGTAATGAAGTTGACTCTGTAGAACAATAATCATTTTAGAAGTAAACAAAATATGTTTAACTTGCTATTACCTACGGCTTCACCTCCGGGGTCAATGGTACATTCGAGGTATCTGCAGATCATCGCAGTCATGTGCAAGTGAAAGCGAAATGAGTGTACAAACGATTAATGATAAATTAACTAACCAACATAAAAATATTTTTCCAAGTCAAAGCAATAATCTTAAAGACTATCTCATAATCAGTGCGTTCAACCAAATAAATAATTTTAATGTTAGTATAGATAAAAAAAAATATTTAATATTATATACTGTGAATATTGTAGTAATTTAACAAGGACTGCGGAGTCTGACTGCATTCTCGATGTTTGTAGATTCGATACCCGGTCGAGGGAAGGAATCATTTTGATTTCCCCGCTCTGATAACAAAACAAAGTGGACCCAATGGTCCAAAAAATACTTTTGCCAATAAACACACAATGTCGTCTTCTGAACTCCATTCTGAACCTTGTGTATTACAGCGTAAATCTAGAAACACAGTTTCAAATCATTAATCATTCCATTACAAATTGACTAAGAAAGTCAATTTTATCCTAGATATTTTATTATATAGAGCTAGAGCCCCACACGTAACGACACGTAAAATTCTTTACAACCGTTCGCAACCGTACTAGGAGTCCCACCTGACGCGAACTGAGGAGAAGAGTTATTGTCATATCTTTACTGCTCATAAACTTTTATACTTCAATACGCTCAAGTTGTTGTCAAAGTAAAATCAGAAAATTGACGGTTTTATTCCTTCCCACATGCACTTTACGGGCGTGTTTGATATCTGAGTTTCTTACTTTCTTAGTTTTGCTTGTGGGAATTTTCTGTAGTTAGTATAGATTTACTTTTATAGATAAGGTGAAACTTCTACCGCATGTAGCAGGATAGGCGGAGATAATCTAGTGTTTAAGCTTCAATTTCCTTTCTTCAATTTTGATTGATTTTTTTTTATTCAAGCATACAAACTTTATTGTTGAATTTCACTGTCCCACTAAGCCTAATGATAATTTGATCTTTTCACCAGTTACTAGAGCAAATAAAAAAAATATAGAGTAAATCTCTATATTTTTTTCCTTTCTTTTTTTCGGTCAGTCAATTAAAAAGAATGTGTAACACAAAACAATATACAAATTTAGATTCTCACAACAACTTCGAATCAAATAAAATAAAACTTCGAAAAATATATATTTAAACTGATATCTAATATTTTATGTTTGTGAGTGAGTAAGTCGTTTCCTCTCGCTGGCCGCGTCACTGATATTATTAAGTTTTCACACGAGCTTTTATCATAAGCTTTTATTAATCTACAAGTCACTGGTCCTTACTTTACTTGGATTTAAATATATATTTTTAATGAAAAGAACCCGTTTAGTAGGTATACTTTGTTAGAAAAAAAAGTGTTTATTAATGCGCCCATAACTGCGTCTACATACTTTAAAATTTTATGAGAAGAGTGTCAGAGTGTAAACGCCTGTAAGTTTGATTCGGAATCGGAAAAATAAATAATTTTTATTTAATTTTTTCTGGTAATAAGATAAAGTGCAGCTCCGCCACTCACCAAAAAATTCTCGAAAATTTCCTAGAATGTTAGGAATGGAGTGACTTGACACTAAGTTCACTTTTTATACTTAATTTTAAGCGGGATACAGCGTGAAGCGGATTTTAAATAAATATTTTTTTATTTTAACTCAGTTCCTCCATTTTTTCGTCCAAGTAATGGTCATTATCTTTTAATATGATACTTTAAATTAAAAAAAAATTAAATTAGCTTCACGCTGTATCCCGCACACAGCAGGGTAGGCAAAGGGAACCTAGTGTTAAGACACTCCGTTCCCCACTTTCTGCCGAATTCTGGAGGCATTGCGTGTTGAGTGGCAGAACTCAACGCCGCGCTTAACCTCGACACCAGAGCGAAGAAATGGAAATATAAATTTAAGTAAATATTTCACCTCCTCGAGTGGGGATCGAACCCACAACCAGTCGGTTTTGCAGTCACACCTCGTGCCTCTGCGCCACGACCGGCCTCATGTGATACTTATCGTCGTAATTTATTTTGTCATATGGAAAAATGAAAATATTTTAGAATATAATCATTCTTGCGAATATAGAGCGAACTAACAATCACTAAGTTCAATCAAATCGATGGAATGCTTAGATAGTTACATAAAACACCCGTTAAATGGGAGTCGGACTCGCCCACCAAGGCTTCCGTTCCAATTTCAAGATTGTACATTAACGGGAATTTTTTTTAATGAAATACTTATATGTTTTCACTTTTCGGATATTTTTCTTTGTTTCTCTTTTCGATATTTTTCCCTATTTCTTTCTCACTTCGTGCCAAATTTCATAACTGTAGCTCAACGGGAAGTACCCTGAAGGTTTGATTACGCGACAAATTTCATTCCAAATACAACAAAATGGAAGCATAAATGTTCGTGTCTTTTGATTGTGTTGACTTACAAGCTTATTTTTCTTTGCTTTAAGGGACCATAGAAATAAATATTTCATATTATTTTTTTCATCTTGATACCTCCATGCGATCTCAAGACCTATAAGAGTTTGTTTTTTACCTTTTGAAGTACGGTAGCTTATAAATAGTCAAAACAAAAGCTAACTCTACTAATATAAGCAGTATTATGTATTATAGGGTATGCAGTATAGTCGCAAAGTGTCTAGTTTTCAGAAGTAGGCTAAAAAGAGCCGAAGCCAATCGTATCAATTCGAAGCGGAACGAGTGTCACTGGAATGCAAATCACTCGAAACGCGACGCTTTCAAAGCGATTAAACGACGATCGAGATACATCTTTTAGTGTGTGTTCGTGATTTTAGTTCATATTAATGATGAAGATAAAAAAGTGATATTTTTCATAACTAAATACGACTTTAAAATGAAATAATATTTTAAAACTTAGTTATCTCTGATCTCACATAATAAAAAATGCATATTATCTTATTTTTAACAAATTGAAAGTAGATATTATCTTAATCTAATGGTACTATCACTATGGTAAGAAAAAAAAACAAAAATATTTTAGAAAACATATTAAAATTTGAACTGAGCGGGATTCACACCCTCTCCTCTTTCGAAACTTCTCAAGTATAGTAACCACTACACCATACACTTATGACAAATGCAAATAAATGTGTGGTCATATATTCATTGCGTCACTTTATCCAAGAAGCGCGGGTTTGAGTCCTGTTACTACAATTTTTTTATATTTTCTCATAAGATGTAATATAAAAAATCTTATAATTCTAAAACGAACAGCAATTAGTAAACTTAACGATACTCTAAACGAGCTATAGAGGTTAGTTGTAAGCGTTTATTGCGACTTCAACAACGTACTTTAAACTTTAACTTACAAAACTGTAGTGCGATGAAATTAAAGTTCCCATTCCCCACAAAGAGGTTGTGGCCGAGTTAGGAGTGTAGTACGAGTATAAAATATAATCTAAGCAAAATTTTATTTTATTTATCTGTTTGCATCTTTCATACTAATTTAGATAGGTATGGAACTAGAAATATAAATTGTATAAGAATTTTGCTCGAAGCGGAGTTTGTACCGTCTCTTAGAAATCGTCTACAGAAGTGGATGAGGACAATTTACAAGATTTTTATGCATTCTCAGAAAAGTAAGTTATTTCCTAAGCGTGAAACGATTAAAAATAAATGAGGAGAATTCGTAGTTGTGATATACATATATTATATACAGGATGGAGCGTCAGTGCTCCTTTTACGGGAACAGTATATAGGGCAAGATATTTTAAACCCGTATTTCGTGTGACGCCGTTACGCATAGATAGATACCAATAACGTAAGTATATACTTCTACAAAAACATGATCTCAAGACTACGACTTGATTACGGAATGAGGCGTATGCTGCGGTTTCCCCTTGGAAAGGTTAATGTCTGCGTTCGTCGTTCTTGAAAATTTTATTATTTACTAGCGACCCGCTCGCGGCTTCTCCCGCTTATACCACAGAAATATTTACTTAACACACTGAATTATGTTCGTGTTTTGATATACCTATTATGTATGTTTGCAGCGCAATGAAGATTTCTTATGAGAAACTTTAGGTCGCATTTTTGTACCTCCCATAAGAATCTTCAATTGAATGTTTGAAATAAAAACATAACTTATCGATACTTACAATACAATCCTAACTCATCGGTGTACGTACATAGAAGATATTACAATTAACAATGTAATAAAACTTCGTCAGTTGGTCTGTTTGTATGTACGTTTCTTCACGATCTCAGAAACTGCTTAACCGATTTAATTTTTTTTTTGTATTTTAGCAAACTGCCCTTAAATATTGAGTATTAGTTTTATTTTAATTAGCTTCACGCTGTATCCCGCACACAGCAGGTTAGGCAGAGGGAACAGTCCAGTTGAGGTTTTTTAAAAATACTTTTATTTTATACACGGTCTATACTATAAAATGCTTAAGATGTCGGGTCAAAAGAAGTTATACTTTCATAACATATTTAAGCATTGATTTTGGAAATAATTTAATTTACGATAGCAAAAATAACGAAAAGGAACCTTAAATAATTACATTAAAACAGTCAAAGGTCCACTGTGCATAAACGGTTTCAATTTCTAAGCGTATACAGTGTATTGAGACCTATTAATCTAATCTTAGGCTTAAGCAATTCGTTGTGGGTCAAATACTGTTTACCGAACACTGTATGTAGGCAGAGCTGGAGGGTCGTTTAGTTAATGAATATTAATGCTACTATTAGATACCAAGCAATACAATTATATGAAAATCACTTGAGAAATCTTCATTTACTTATTTGAGTTCCCCATTATTTTGAAGATTGGGATGAGGAACGGAGTGTCTCAGCATTAGCCTTGGTTGCCTCTTCTTACTCTGGTGTATGTGGTAAAAAACATGAGGTTGCTATATTTATATTCTACAATTTATTTCAAGTACACTCTAAGATATACCCTTTGGTTAACGAAAATTGAATCTCCAAATTAATGGATAATTGGTAAATTAAAACTATCTTCATCATTTTGTAATGAAATAGATGGAGTTTTTGTTCTAAAAAAAAGATGAGAAAAAAAATTAGAGAAAAAAAATTATCGTTACACATTTTACATAGCGTTTGTCAAAGAGAATGGAGAGCCTCTTGATACATGCTTCTGATGATGACCCACCGGTCATTCCCACATTTCATGAACTTCCTCTAATATCATCATCAATGTTCTCGATAGTCAACCGAGGTCTCCATCTCCTATTATTTCATCTTATTCACACCACCATTTTTACTTTCACCATGCCTTTGAAACCAATTTTAATTAAACTTAGTCTATACATATAAATAATATTAAGATGTCTGTATATGTTTGAGTGTGGTATATCTAATATGAAGACAAAATTTAAGTGACGTGTTCAACGCTGTAGTGTATTAAGACATGTGGTGGTACTCGACACCGTGCTTTGTCTTAATACCAAAGTGAATAAATAAAATAATTAAATCAGCTTCACGCTGTATACCACACACAGCAGGGTAGGCAGAGGGAACCTACACTACGTTACGACACTCTGTTCCCCACTTTCTGCGGAATTCTGAAGGCATTTCGTGTTGAGTGGCATAACTCAACGCCGCGCTTTGCCCCGACACTAGAGCGAAGAAATAGAAATATAAATTTAAGTAAATATTTCATCTCCTCGAGTGGGGATCGAACCCACAACCAGTCGGTTTTAAAGTCACACTTTGTGCCGCTGCGCCACGACGGGCCCCAAAAATAAATCACTAAATCACGCAATAATAACTCAAAAAATACCAGAGCGAAGAGAAAAGGAAACATAAAACTTTTCATTTCGCTGATCGGGTATCGAGCCCGCAACTTGTCGCATTTGTAGTCACACACTCAAGCAACAGGTAAAAAGTAATCTCTATATATAATAAGACAGTAAAAATATTTTGTCTGTACATTTAGTAATTTTGACTGAAATGGATAGAGGGACACTTAAAAAGACTAATAGAAAGCAAAAAGATTTTTTTTGAATTTCTTGTCTGTCTGTCTGTCTGTCTGTCTGTCTGTCTGTCGACATATTGTTGTCCGCATTTTTCTCTGAAACTACTGAACCGATTTACTTGAAAATTTCACCAATTGCTTTGTTT
>JAATLQ010031278.1:0-10704 GCA_013421005.1 Heliconius erato x Heliconius himera | reverse complement strand
ATATATATATATATATATATATATATATATATATATATATATATATATATATATATATATATATATATATATATATATATATATATATATATTCGCGATATATTTATATCTATTTTCCTTAGCGAGGATTTGGGGGTTATCAAACCTGTGTTCCTTCACTCTAACACCGATTCTTCTCTTTATTTAACCGATGTATGATAAGCTACACTCACAGTCTACTTTATATACGCCTGCACACTGTAAGGAAATGCTACTTTTCACTGGTCTCAAAAGTTGACTCACTTTTCTGTTAAGCTTGAATATAGTTTTTTTGGAAGCCCTTCTTAAAATGTTGCTAATCCTGGTAATAGTAGAAGTGCCAGCTGTCTCTCTACTGTGGGTGTTTTGTTGGTCTTCTGATAACGATGGCAGGGAACTGCCAGCTTGTTCTGGTGAAGGTTTACTGTTTTAACTTTTTGATTTATTTGGTGTAAAGTATAAATTCGAGAAATTTGTGTTGATTGAAAAATCTCGGCTTAACTCGGGTCTTAGTTCCAACACTTAATGGGGAACGGAGTGTCTTAACACTAAATTTACCCTGCTATGTACCGAATACAGCGTGAAGCTAAAAAATAATTATTAATGAATGTTTTTAACTTTTTACCTGAACGAATGGGAATCGAACCCACAACGTCACATTTACTGGGCCACGATGGCCTCAAACTATTATATTTACTTACGAAAAAAAACATATTATCTAGCTCAACAAAACTTACAACAATATATGAATTAATATATTTCCAAAAAGAAAAAGCTCTATATATAGCTGACTTTAACATTGTATCATTTTTTTCAGTCGAGAGACTTCTAAATGAAACGGACATTATCCTTACTAAGTATAATGGTAATCTCGATCTCATTTGCGATACGCCTGGTAAGTGCTTAGTACATACATAATATTATTTTTTTATATTACTTTGAAATTATATTGTAAATCTAAATAACAGGATGAAGTTTATGCATATAAAAATAAAAAATAACGAAATTTTAATTGTAAAAGAAAAATATTCGGACGATTCTTCAGTAGAATATGTATATAATATATCCAGTATATTCGCTTTCTGCATTCAATTTATATAGTCTTTATTTAAAACGTTTTTTTTTAATTTTAATAATTAAAATGCCTCTAATTCAAATCATATTTTAGGCCAAATTCTTTGGGTCGACCGACTTCAGTGGCCGGGTGCTGAAGGATATAAAAATGCTCCACGACAACCCATATGGGAGGAAGACAGACTTGAAGGCTACTTTAAATCTTATAGAAATTTTAGGTTTTTCTGGATTAACAAAGCCGGACATAGTGTAAGTATTATTTTCTTAAAATAGGGTTGCCACTTCAAAATTCACATGATAAAAATTCCTTTGAGGACACTGCTTTTTTTAAATATTTTTCGTTACTAGATTCAATTTGAGTAATAGAAGTGCAGTAAAGTTTTGCCTCTCAACTCGCCGAAGTTGTGGTTTATAATAAAACGGAAGTGGTATCATTAGCTTCTTCCACTCTTTTCAAAACAGTAGGGTCTTATGTCGGTACCTATATTTTAACTTAAGTTGTATTTAATAGTTTCTGTATTTTATAGGTACCGAGGGACAATCCAGCAGGGAGCAGAGCTTTCCTTCGTGACATGACATCATTTGGATAAATTTCTTTCTAATTTATTTAATAAATACATTTACATATACAAGCATAATAATAAAGGATATTCTATATTTATATTTTTTTTTCTCATTTAAGTCAATAATTTCCATGCCTCTAATGTAACCAGTTTGACATTGAGCCCAGTCGTGGGGCAGGCGCGCAAAGTGTGCCTGTAAATTGACTGGTTGTGGGTTCGATCCCCACTCGAGGAGATGAAATATTTATTTACATTTATATTTTCATTTCTTCGCTCTGATGTCGAGGGGAAAGCGTAGCGTCGAGTTCCGCGAAATTAGCGGAAAGTGGGGAACGGTGTCTTAGGTTCCCTCTGCCTACCCTGCTGTGCGCGGGATACAGCGTGAAGCTGAATGAATGAATGAATGAATTCTAATGTAACAGTTAACAGGAAGCCGCAAAAAGTTAGTGGTAATTTGCCTTGTTAATTGTTGTACAAGAAAACAATCTTCATACACGGATATAAACTCACTCTTAGTTAATAGGAAAGATGGCGAATGTCATGTAAAAAAACGACCTTAACTTATAAGTTATTGTGTAGATAATAAGGAAGTTTGTCTCAATTGTACAATAGGAAACACGACTTATTTAAGAACTAATAAATTAAAAACACCAGATTAATGAGACTAAAGACAGGCATAAGACTCTTTATAGCTTTTCAAAAAAATTTTTACATATGTTGAAACTCTTAAAAATTGAATTAGCTTCATGCTGTATCCCGCACACAGCAAGGTAGGCTGAGGGAATCTAGTGTTAAGACACTCTACTCCCTACTTTCGAATTCTGGAGATTTACTAAGAATTATCGTCTGGCAAGAGAGAATACTATTTATTAAATATTTTTAACATTTTTAAAGTGTTATTCCACACTTAGGACAGAAAAATAGTTATTTAGAAAACGCGTATAAATATTTTGACGAGATTAGCTTGATGAACGTATGGCTTAGTGGTCAGAGCGCCTGGTCGGTGTCCAGGAAGCGCGAGTTCGAGTCCCGATACGTTAAAATTTTTATACGTTTTCTAAATAAGTATTTTTCTTTCCTAAATGTGGAATAATACTTTAAAAATATAAAAAATACTAAAAATATATTTATCTGTTGTAATGGTTAATGAATTACATTGTAAACTGAAATAAAGATAATAACGATAGGCTAATATTATGACACCTCAATGTTGATAATGAATATTATTTTATCTACTATAAAACGATCATTAATATAATATATCAATAGATAATTATAATCCCTCAGTTTTCTCTTATCATTCTGCAATTCTTTTTTTAATTTAGGTTAAAATTTCCTTATATATGCATGATTATAATAAAATTTAATACGATTACGATGTTTTTTACCTAGAGATTATCAAAATTTATATTTTTTTAAACTACATTCTCTAAGTAGGCTCACTTAATTACTTACTAATAAAAAAATGAGGCCAATCGTAGCGCAGGGTTACAAAGTGTACCTGTAAAATCGACGGGTTGTGGGTCGGATCCTCATTGGAGGAAATGAATTATTAATTTTTATTAGTCTCAACACTAGGTTCCCTCTGCCTACCCTGCTGTGTGCGGGATGCAGCGTGAAGCTGATTTATTTAATAAAAAAATGTAAACGTATTAGAAACATTGTACGAGTATACAATACTATATATACGTAAAAATACTTGTGCACATTAAAATATACGGTATTTCGCTACATAATAGGTAGTATCAGTTTTAAAATCTTAATCTTATTCTTTATTGTTTACAACTGATAAGATATCCCTATTGAATGACACAGTTAAAATATTGATACTAGAAGTTCAGTGCGGAAAGAATTGTGAAGTATTTACTAAATAGAAAAAAAATGTCGAAATCTAAAATAATAATCATAGCAATTATAAGTATAATTTTAGGTGTTTCTTTGGGTGTACTGATATGGTGGTTAGTTCGTGCAGACGATCTTTATACTACGATAAGTAAGTAGAAAGTAAGATGTATTATAATAAAGTTAATGCCTTAATAATATATTTTTACATTTTGCTAAATGCAACACCTATAGAAATATTACACAAAAGTCGCAGAGGCTCTATATTCTGACACTTTTTAAAGAACAAGTAACGGTTTCAAAGTCAATTATTTTTTGAGCATAAAAATTGTACTGAAATTATACAGCTTCGCCGAAACCTATATCTAAAAATTAATATATTAATTAATTTTTACTTATATCATTATAGTATTTCATTTATTTTTAGTCATTAATTTTTACTTGTGTCATTATATTACATTTACGTAAGTAATTCATTATTATAATAATAGAATTTTGTGAGCACGAGAGCAAAATACATTTGGCCAACATACTTTACAGACAATGTCATTAAAAAACATAAACGCTTTTTAATGAAGCTCACTCCCGACGTTAATCTTAATAAGAAAATTAATACCAAGTTTTCTAATGTACGCTTCTAAATCTAAAATGTTACACGACTGTAAACACGAAAGGTTGTGAGTTCGATTCACACTCGTAGTGAATTAGTATTATGTATATGTTGTTAAAGCCGCCTTTAAAATACATTGTGGAGATTATCCACAATGTATTTTAAAGGCGGCTTTAGTAGGAAAGTTCTTAATTTTAGTTCCGTAAAGTACGGTATACCTACTGCTAAGTATTGTGTTCTCATATTAAAAAGCTATAATTATATGTACCGTGATGCTGAGTTCTGCCACTCAACACGCAATGCCTCCAGAATCCGTCAAGTGCCTTAACACTGGGTTCCCTCTGCCTACCCTGCTGTGTGCGGGATACAGCGTGAAGCTGATTTGATTTTTATATGTACCACTTGACAGGATTAAAAGGCAACGGCATTGGTGATCTCGACTATACGTCAGCTTACACAAGGATGAACGGCAACGACATGTTCTGGTGGTTCTACCCAACCCTGTCCACGTCCAGAAGCTCGCGTCCAATAGTTCTTTGGGTCAACGGCGTTACTGGCTTGTCGTCCAGCTTCTATGCAAACTTTGAAATGTTTGGCCCTTATAACGTTAACTTAACTAGACGACAAGATTCTTGGGTGTGTATTTTTTTGATATTTTCGATTTTATTATAACCGCCATTTTTTTTGTGTATTTCAAATTTTGCTTAATTACATACTTTCAGATGATACACGTACAAGTATGTGACATAATGTTATTAACTTGTTTTTTTTTTTTCAGATAAATGATTACAATCTGCTTTTTGTTGATGCTCCAATTGGAACAGGTTTCAGTAAAAGAAATCTCGAAGACAACCAATTTCCTAATTTAGATGAAAATGGTAATTTCACTACATAATATTCAATATATTACAGCATAAAGAAAGTTTTTAAATCAAATATTTAATTTTTAAATTTTATCTCTAAGTTATAGATTTATTAATGAAATATGTGTGAAAATGTAAATATTTTTAATTGTTATATAAAATATACTTTTAATTTTATTTTATTCGTATGGCTATAAATATTGTAATATATATTTTTATCATATATACGTAATTAATTATATTTTTTTCAGCTTCACGCTGTATCCCGCATATAGCAGGGTAGGCAGAGGGAACCTAGTGTTAAGACACTCCGTTCCCCATTTTCCGCTGAATTATCGAGGCATTGCGTGTTGAGTGGCGGAACTTAACAGCGCGCTTTTCTTTGTTACGAGCGAGGGGAAATAAAATATAAATGAATAACAATAATACTTTTTTCCCCCGAATGGAAATCGAATCCACAATCGTCGCGTTAACGTTCACACGTTTGTGCCACTGCGCCGCCCCTGCCTCAATTATAATTTCACAGTACTAATTTTCTCAAACTATTTTCAGTCGAGCATTTACTACGGACAATACAATCATTTTACGATGTCAACGAAGAGTATAAGCAGTCTCCTCTTTATATCTGCAGTCAAGCAGATGGTGCTCAAATCGCTATCCATTTAGCTCTTAAAATACATGAAGTGGGTATTATTAACTATTAATATAGTAAACTGTTAAAATAACTATTCATATATTTAAAAGTCAAGCAAAAATTTTAGTTATTTAAAAAAAATCAGCTTCACGCTGTATCCCTGTGCCTGTGCACACAGCAAGATAGGCAGAGAAATCCTAGTGTAGGAAGGAAGACACTCCGTTCCCCACTTTCCGCCAATTATGGGGGAATTGCCTGTTGAGTGGCAGAACTCAACGCCACGCTTTGCCTCAATACCAGAACGAATCGAACCCACAACCTGTCCCGTTTACAATAATAATTTGAAAACATAAACATTTTGTGTCCCTTAGCCACGACTGGTCTCAACTTATAATAATTCACTCTCTAAAGTTAATAAATACGACCTCAAAATCTGTGACTTTCGCAGCGTTAGATTATTATATATTATGATGTAAGTAACATCATTTTCTACACAAAGAAATGTCCTAAAACAAAAATATATATATTTAAATTCCTTACAGAACGGCGAAGTATCGGATAATCTTAAAGGTATTGTCCTGGGGAACCCTATTATTTCACCAGCTTTAACTTTGACTAAGCTGGGTTTTTATTTGGAAGAACTAGGTTACATAGACGGAAAAGGAAGGACTGTTATTGAAAACTTTTCAAGCTTGACAACCTCTCTCGTAGAAAGAGAAGATTTTATTGAAGCGTACAATCAGTTCAATTCTTTAAGACATTTTGTAAACAATGAAGCCGGTGCAGTGGCTGTTGACTTGGATAATATTGTTGAAAAATTAACTAAAGACGTTAATAAAGGTACTAGTACAATTAATTAAAAATATATTTTTATTTTTATTTTTAATATTGTCGAAAAATTAACTAAAGACTTTAGTTAACAAAGGTACTAGTACAATTAATTAAATATATATTTTTATTTTTATTTTTAATATTGTTGAAAAATTAACTAAAGACGTTAACAAAGGTACTAGTACAATTAATTAAATATTTATTTATTTTTTTTTCATTTATATTTGTGAATAAAAGGAATCGTGTTTTCTTTAAAAGTTTTATTTTCGGTAGTATTTGTTGTGGTAAAGAATTTATTACTTAAATATTCTTAATTTAATTTAGAATATTAATTAATAGAATATTTTTTTAAAATACTTCTTTTAATCTTTAAATAAAGAAACTTAAAAAATGACACCTTTTTCACACTCCGTTCTCCTTTTTTCGCCGAATTCTGAAGGCATTGGGTGTAGAAATGATAGAAATGGTAGAGTGAAGAAATGAAAATATTTTATTTCCTCGAGGGCAAATCGAACCCACAACCTGTTGCGTTTACAGTCACACACTTGTGCCTATTTAATTTTTATTCATATTGGAAAAAAAATATTTTTACTTAGGAAAAAAATTATATATTAAAAACGAAATTTTAAACATAAAAATTACTAGTTTTTTCTAGAGACGCAAAATACCTTCAAAATACTGTAAGATCTGATGCCAGTAATTTCATGAACACTGTGGTGGCGCCTGCTCTCGGTATTGGAGACAATGTCAGATTTGATTATCAACGCGAAAATGCTATACGTACGTTTATATCCTCCTACATGGTTTCAAATGTAAACAAAGGTATGTGAAAATATATTAATATAAACGAAACTTCTATTCAGTTAAATAGCATTAAATCTCTGGTTTTAATAAATGGATGAAAACTTATATTTCTTGTATAATCCAATATTTTTTTCTATAAATTTCACCAGTACGTTATTTTATATATATGTTTCATATCAACAAAAATTAACAATAATATGTTTTATGTTTTAAAGTTAGTGGACAGTACACAATGATTTTTTTATCATCTTTGTCCACAGTCGAGAATATACTTCGAAACACAAACCTTACTGTAAATATTTATAACGGTAATCTAGATGCAGTCTCTAATACTCCTGGTAAGTATACCTATATAATATTCATTAGCTTCACGCTGTATCCTGCACATAGCAGAGTAGGCACAGGGAACCTGGGAACCTAGTGTTGAGACACTCCGCTCCCTCAAATACACATCCGTGTCTCATTTTCCGCCGAATTCTGGCGTGTTGAGTAGCAGAACTGAACATCGCGTTTTGCCTCGTTACCAGAGCGAAGAAACAAAAATATCAAATATTTCATTTCCCAGAGTGTGAATTGAACCCACAACCTGTCTCGTTTACAATCATACACTTGTGCCCTCTCGCCACTACTGACCTAAAAACATTCTTGCAAATGGAATTTGAATCTAACTAAGATAATTTTCATTAGTCATTTTGAATTCTAGATGAAATTTTATCATAATACTAGCGACCCGCTCGCGGCTTCGCCCGCTTATACCACAGAATTATTTACTTAACACACTGAATTATGTTCGTGTTTTGATGTACCTATTATGTATGTATGTTTGCAGCGCAATGAAGATTTTTTATGAGAAAGTTATTAAAACTTTAGGTCGCATTTTTGTACCTCCCATAAGAATTTTCAATTGAATGTTTGAAATAAAAACACAACTTATTGATACTTACAATATAATCCTAACTCATCAGTGTCTGTAGATGGAAGATATTACAATTAACAATGTAATAAAACTTGGTCAGTTGGTCTGTTTGTCTGTGCGTTTCTTCACGATAATCTCAGAAACTGCTTAACTGATTTAAATACTTTTTTTGTTTGTATTTTGGCAAACTGCCCTTAAATATTGAGTATAGCTTCACGCTGTATCCCGCACACAGCAGGTTAGGCAGAGGGAACCTAGTGTTAAGACATTCCATTCCCCACTTTCTGCCGAATTCTGGAGGCATTGCGTGCTGAGTGGCAGAACTCAACGCCGTGCTTAACTTCAACACCAGAGCGACGAAATGGAAATATAAATTTAAGTAAATATTTCATCTCCTCGAGTAGAGATCGAACCCACAACCAGTCGGTTTTACAGACACACTTCGTGCCGCTGCGCCACGACTGGCCTCAACTGGACTGGACTTTATTTTAATCGGTTCACACAAAGTTAAAACCAGATCCACGCTTTATCCCGTCTTTAGCAGGGCAACTTAGTGTTAAGATATTGCGTATAATGTGTGACTGATGTGCGAAATAAAAATATTAATAAACGAAATGAAAATATTATTAAATTATAATTCAATCCTCCATCCAAGTGGGGATCGAACCCACACCAGTCGCGTTACAGTCACAACTTTGTGCCCCTGTGCAGCGACGGCCTTTAACAAAGAAGAGAAGCGTCAGCGCTCCATTAACGGGTACGGGTACATATAGGGTAAAATATTTTAATAAAAACCCATACCTGAAGAAATTAAGCAAGATACATCAACAGTGAAGACGTAGGTTTTTTTTCATTTCACGATGTTTAATCATATCTATATTTCGTGTGACGCGGTTACGCATAGATACCAATAACATAAACACATGCTACTACAAAAATACTACTAAAATCAAAGTTCACAGTTCTAAAACTGTGAACTTGCCGCCAATATCTATGACTCCATTTCGGAATGTTGCGGCGGTTTCCCTTTGATAGGTTTATGTGTGCGTGCGTCGTTCTCGCCAAATTATATTTTATTTTACAACGATTATTTTATTATTTATTTTGATTGAAAAAATAACTTTTTTATTATTGGATTTTTATAGAGTAGTTAAAACTGTGGTTTCATTTAAAGTGGTGCTGACAAAAAAATCTCTGTATAATTGAGCATATTTAATATTTATAGTATTTTTCTGGTTAATAGATACCAATAGTTATTACAACACTTGCGAAGAATGCATATTTTAGGCAATTTTTAATTCTTTTGAAAAACTACCAATATTCTTATAGTTAATAAATTAATTTTTCAAATTAAAAAATACTGTATGTTTTTCATCATAATGGCGGGAAAATATTCAAAATGTTCAAAATTACACTATAATACCAAATAGTATTGACATAGTAGTGTAGTGTTAATAGTAATAGAAAATAGTTATACTACAGGAGGATACCTTCATATGCACTGTTTAAATCTGTTTTTATGATATAATGTAGAATAATATATTCTATAGAGGAATCACACATTCTTTTTATTCTTTAGCTATAACACGTAAATACATTTTTTAGAGGTTACTCTGTACTAATATGGCAGCTCTGTTCCCGCATTTACGGCCCTGATATATCGATATAAATAATAGAAAGATAAAATATTGGAAATAAGGGAGAAGAAACACAATTATATTGGATTTTTTCCCGCGTCATCTAAACACAATATAAAGTTTATAAACTATGAACTCACAATCAGAATTTACTTTCCAAATACATATACAGTAATACCTCGGAAGAAAAATATTTAATAAAGTGTAGGATAATAAAAAAAATTACATTGTTATGAATAAAGTAACCTAAACCGGAGTGATTTTTATGTCGAAGGCTTCATATATTCTAACAATGTTGCCTGCTGAGTTAAATTTTTCTTCTTTTCCAATTCACAAATTTTCATTTTTAATTCAAAGGCTTTAATTATATTTAGTTTACAGTCCAAAGACAATGTTTTTCTTTTCTTGTTATGCTCAAATGACTCATTTTTCGTTTTTAGACGACAAAATTAGAGATTATAATTAAAACGCACTGCGCACGTAAAACAATTTCACGCGAAACATGTTTAAACCTGTCGGAAACTGAAAACTGAGTGGGCAGAGCGAGAGAGCCGATGCGGCGAAAAATATACCTACTTTATTATTTTTGTTAATGTCACCAACGTTGACGTTTAAAATAATAATTATGGTAGACTAAACAACTATTAATTGTACTTCTTTTTTCAGCTTCACACTGTATCCCGCACGCAGCAGGGTAGGCAGAGGGAACCTAGTGTTAAGACACTACTTCCTGTTTCCTACTTTCCGCGGAATTCTGTAGGCATTGCGTGCTGAGTAGTGAAACTCAACGCCGCACTTTGCCTCGACACCAGAGCGATGAAATGGAAATATAAATTTAAATAAATATTTAATTTCCTCAAGTGGGAATAGAACCCACAACCAGTTTATGCTTTGTGCCCCTGTGCCACGAAC
>JAATLQ010031277.1:0-10679 GCA_013421005.1 Heliconius erato x Heliconius himera | reverse complement strand
TACAGACAGACAGACAGACAGACAGACAGACAGACAGACAGACAGACAGACAGACAAGAAATTCAAAAAAAATCTTTTTGCTTTCTATTAGTCTTTTTAAGTGTCCCTCTATCCATTTCAGTCAAAATTACTAAATGTACAGACAAAATATTTTTACTGTCTTATTATATAAGAGAAGAGAAGAGATGATAATAATTATAAAATGATCGGCAGGGACAAGGCAGAATATAGTGTGTTGTTTTCTGTATTGGATGATGTGAAGAAAACTGCAGTTAGTATAAATTAATTTATTTAATTACATTTTAAAATAACAAAATACACAAATTAAAATGAACAAAATAAATAAAAAATAAAATAATACAACGGTACAATATTTGATTTACTAATAAAAATAAAACGATTAACTCAAATATTTATTTCAGATATTGGGGCATTACTGCGGCAATTTTTTCTGGTAAGCACATACTTTTAATATCTAATATTAAGTATACTTTTTCGATAAGATTCCCAAAAGAAGAAAACTATCCGAATATAACATCGATTTTTGTTCATGTAGACTAGACAAACAAAAAATACAAAAATCAAGTGGGAATCGAAACTACAAAATTCGCGTATACAATCGGACGCTGTTTCACTGCACCATAATGGAGCCTATAATTTTTTTTAACCTTATCCCCTGTACTCTCGCATCATTAAATTAATTAACCCGCCATTGGTGACGTGTATGTCTGTGAGACCGGTTGGGAAAATATCGTATAGCTTTTTGACCCGCCATCGATGCCTGCCTCATTTATGCCCCCGCAATGACTTTTTTCTAATTTTGCAAAGAATGTAATTTATACAGTCGGACCAGAAGTCACAATATGATAAAACAGTTACAGTTTCTGAAACTAATTGAATTTCATACAAGAGAACGATAGACATAGCTGAACTTGCCTAAATGTTGATAAATTTTGAAAATCGATGATAGGACTGGGACAGTTGGTGCTTTATGAAAACGCGGGTGGCTAAAAAAATAGAACTATAAAATATTCTTGTCACAACAACAAGAAACATGTGTACCTTGAACACGTCGTGCCTTATTACAGTACTTGTGCGATAGTACAAGAAGAGTACTTTTCAAGGGAGTATGAGCTTATTTTTTGTTAGAAGGATATATATTTTTAATTATTTTAAAAAAAATCTAATATCATAACAATGAAAAAGGCCGATTTAAGACATAAATGCATAAGATTGTTATTAATTTTATAAAAATTATAAGGTGTATGAAAAAACTTCGACTCCCGGTCCGTGAGACCGGCTTCACCGAAGATGTGAGTAAAATTAAGTTCACCAATAGCGGGCTAAATATAAATTTAAATAAATATTTCATCTCCTCGAGTGGGGATAAAATCCACAACCACTTTGTGCTCGTGCGTTCATTGTTTGGACTTGGTGTTGAGTTCCGCAACGAACCACGCAATGTCTTAAAAAATCAGCAAAAAGTGGATAACGGAGTGCATTAACATCATTTCCCTTTGCCTATTACGCTATATGAGTGATACAGCGGAAAACTATAAGAAACTATACACGCAAAAGTAACAACATTTGAAACGTGTTCATATTAACAAAAAAAGAACAAGTATTTAAAACTTACAGACTTGGTAAAGTTCAAGTCGTATAACTCGATTCAATCAAACAACTTCGCTAACTAGTTTTATCTTTATACGAGTAAAACTTATTTTGATACCAATGTGATGTTATTTGGGCTGTATAAATAGTGGGTTTGAGTCTTGTTCAAAACAAAATACTTTTAACATTTTTTTAGCTTCATATGTGGCAGCAATGGACGCCAAATTTTCAACTTTTTAAGAATATATACCAATTTTTTAAGGTATTGCGTATAGAGACCAAAGCAGGGAATGGAGTGTATTAACACAAATCTCCTTCTGCCTACACTGCGATGCTAAAAAATAAATATTTAACCAAACTACAATATCCAATTAACTAAACAGAATTAGAAGTTTCATGGTAATTCGTAACACATACGCATACATACTTACGTAATAAACATTTCGTACATTTTACACAATAAAGCTTCTCACACAGAACTTCTGAAGACCAATTTACATAATTAGGTGGGTAATATTTCAAAGAGGAAACACAATTGTATTTTGTGGAGAGTTTTGTAAAAATCATTTACTTTTTAATGTTCGTTATAAGCTTTTTGTAATTAGAACTACTTGTTTTTAATTTTTACATTATAATATGATTTATCAAATTACAGAAGTACGGCGTTGTATTACAAAAGGTTCTCGAATATAGCGTCTAAATGTTGTGGGTTCGATTGCCACTGGGGACAATGAGTTATTTTCATATCCTCACCCCGGTAACAAAACAAAATGCGGCGTTAAGTTCCGCCGCTCAACGCGCAATATCTCTTAAAATTGAGCGAAGTGTGCGGAAACAGAACGAAGTGTTTTATCACTAGCTACTTCGACTACACTGCTATACTGTAACTACTGTACTAGCTAAACTCGTCCACCGAGGGTTCCGTGCTAATTTCAGGATTGCAGGTCAACGGGCAAGCACAACGTATATAATTAAAATATAATAAGATTAACTTTGCGGGCTTATGTAGTTTTTATTATAAAATTAATATAATTTAATTTTTAATTTTTCGGAAATTTCCTTAATTTATATTGTAAGTTTTCATTTTTCGCGCACACAGCAGGATAAGCAGAGGAAATCTAGTGCTAAGACACTCCATTCCTCACTCTCTGAAGAAATGGAAATATAAATTTAAATAAATATTTAATTTCATCGATGAAGTCAAACCCACAACCAGTTGCGTTTACAGTCACATTTTGTGTACCTACTTATTTAGGAAATGTATAATAATTAGAACGTAGCGGAATTTAACTAAGCCATAAAAGTTCATGGCGTTCACGTATGGCTTAGTGGTCAGAGCGCTTGGACGGTTTCCAAGAAGCTCGAAGTGAAATCCCTCTACGTTGAAATTTTTATACGTTTCCTAAACAAATATTTTTCTTCCCTAAGTGTGAAATAACACTTTTAAAATGTCTAAGCTATAGAATGTCCTCGCAGGTATAATGCATCCATGTATTTTTTAAGCTTCATTTTGTATTCTGCCCATAGCGGGGTAGGCAGAGGGAACCTAATATCAAGACACTCCGTTACTCACGAACCATACAATTCTGTTCCTCAGTTTGTATTCTAAATTATATTTTTGTTAAGTATTCAATCATCTAATATTTAGAATTACTAGTGATTATTTGTGTACAAGAGATTTACTTTAATATTAAATCGTATCCAATAAGTAACTGCCAACGTAAGACAAAGAACACCGAAACCATGAATTAATCAAAAGAATTATTTGAATATCAAAACAGTAAAAGATTTATTAACTTGTGTAAAGTTGGGGTGTACCTACCGTATCGTTTTTCGTTTCATAATTTCTCGCCTTATTGAACATGCACAATTAAATTTTATTCTATGATGCGGAAAATTCAAACATTATTTCTGTTTTATATTTCTTTATGATTTTTTAATAAATTCCGTTATCACACAGAGACACATTGCGTAAGCGCGACGGTTGTGAGTTCGATTCCCATTTGGAGAACAAATATTTTCATTTCTTCTGGTAACAAGAAACTGCACGGTGTTGAGTTCCGCCAATCAAAATCAGCTTCACGCCGTATCCCGTACACAGCAGGGTAGGCAGAGAGAACCTAGTGTTAAGACACTCCGTTCCCCACTTTCTGCCGAATTTTGCAGGCATTGTGTGTTGAGTGGCAGAACTCAACACCGCGCTTTGCCTCGAGACCAGAGCGAAGAAATGGAAATATAAATTTAAATAAATATTTCATCTCCTCGAGTGGGGATCGAACCCACAACCAGTCGGTTTTACAGTCACACTTTGTGCCTCCAATCCAAATGGCCAATCAAAATGCACGCACGAATTTATATCCAACGTAAAAGATAAAAACCCAAAACAACAAACTAATAAATTTGTTTCCGTTACCGGAGATATTTCGAAAATCCTCTCCCTTATCTACCAGCATGCCAAATTTCTCTTTACAAAGAACATTTCAAAACTGAATAACCATAAGAAAAAGTAACGGTTAAAGCTATGTGTTCAGAGTATCAGCTACATACTTCATTTCAAACATTCTAATTTTAAAGTATTGTACAGAAATAAATAATACGTCACTTTCTTTTCCAATCTCCTTTAATTCTTTTTACATTGTGCATAAAAATCGAACCCAAAAACATTAAAACTATATCTGTACTAAGATCTTTCTCTTAAATCCTTCTTACTAAATTTCTTAAAAATTGGCTTAAAATGACATTCAAAAGGAATAAGCTCAATGCAAAATCTTAATTTTTTTATACGTTTGCAAAATCTTCATTTTAAGCTTCAGCTGAGTAACGCAACCGCAACTGAATCAGAGGACTTTAACATGATATTGAATTTTCTAAAGGACGGACGAAAAATCGTATCATTAATAATTTTCTTAGATTTTTCCCTATTTTATTCTACTTTTCTCTTTTGGACGTAATTTCATTGTTAATTGATCCCATGGTTCTACATGGTTTAAAAATTATGGAGGCCCATACTACACTAACATAGGTAAAAACTGGCCTGACACAAATCGTGTATAGGCGGATTTTGTTTCTTAGGAACATTTTAGACTTAAAACAGACCAGAGGGTAGAGGAAGCTGAGTACATATATCACATTTCTCATTGAGACAAAGTGTGACTGTAAACGCGACAATATGTTGTGTAACACTCAATGACTCTAGATTTTGACGAAAAGTGGTGAACAGAGTGTCTTAACACTAGGTTCTCTGCCTATCCAGCACACGCAGGATACAGCGTGACGTTAAAAAAAATATAATTTTTATCTACGACGACGCCTAGATATTTGGCACTCTGTGCCTGAGGCATTCCTCAGGCAAAAGGCAAAATCATTATTTTGTCTTGCAGATGTGCATGAGATATTTCGTCTGTTCAGTGATTAAGGAAATATACAAACATCCTCTTTGCGGGATTAGCTTCGAACCGCTATTTAATAAGTATCTTTTTAATTAGCAAGTATACATAGAGTTCCCCGCTTAATTTCGAAACATTCCGTATTAAGTAAGCGGAACTCAACACCGTACTTTGTCTTCCAATACGAGTAAAATTAAAACTGTTCTTTCCCCCGATTGGGAATCGAACCTATAATTATTATATTTACAGTAAGACTCCGGCAGAGCTATGATGGCTTTAGTTTATTTTATTAGCTTCATCCTATATCCCGCACATAGCAGAGAAGGCAGAGAGAACTTAGGAACTTGGGAACTTAGTGTTCTGGGACACTCTACTCTCCGTTAAGACACTTCTGTTCCCTGTTCTTCGGTGCACTGATATCGATATAAAAATATTTGTAAACTATTTATTTGGGAAATTGGGATATTATTTTTCAATATTTAATGATAAATGTATTGGGTTGTTATTTGTTTACTTCTTATATCTTTGTTTGTTCCATCGTTTATTTATTTATTCATTCATTCGTGAACATCGAATAAGTAAATATAATTATATGAAATAGTATGTTTCATACATATCGTGAAAGTATTAGCTGCAGATTTGGCAATATTTTAAAAAATGTATACGTATCACACCTTAAGTTCGTCGTTCGATTCCTACATGGGGAAATGAATTATTTAATATTTTCTTTTCCTCGTACACAGCAGGGTAGGCAGAGGGAACCTAGTGTCAAGACACTCCATTTCTCGCTTTCTGCCGGATTCTGGAGGCATTGCGTGTTGGGTGGCAGAACTCAACGCCGCGCTTTGCCTCGACACCAGAGCGAAGAAATGGAAATATAAGTAAATATTTTGTCTCCTCGAGTGGGGATCGAACCCACAACCAGTTGGTTTTACAGTCACACTTTTGGCCCCTGCGCCACGACTGGCCTCGTATTGGTAACAATTAAAGTAGAGTTCCTTCACTCCTCCAGTCTCGTAAATTACATAGATAGTGAGAAACGTAGTGTCTGAAAACTAGCATCCCTTTGCTTACTCTGCTATATGTGAGATACAGCGTGAAGCTAGGAAATTTTTTGTATACCTCTTTTCCAATACATCGTTAGGCAGCTGTCTTGTTCACAACATAAAATGCTAAAGTAGTTAAAGGTTTTTTTTTTAATTGCCTTGTCAGAGCAGTTAATTATTTTCGCTAAATTTCAATTTAGTCTTTTTGTTATCAGCTTATCAATGCAGCTTTTTATTACATTTTTCTTTTCTTTTATCTCATTTCTTTGTATCGCATTTGTAGGCTGAGAACCATAAATAGATATTTTATTATAGTTAGTTAAAAAGTTTTTGAGGCCAGTCGTGGCGCAGTGGCACGAGGTGTGACTGTAAAACCGACTGGTTGTGGGTTCGATCCCCACTCGAGGAGATGAAATATTTACTTAAATTTATATTTCCATTTCTTCGCTCTGGTGTCGAGGTTAAGCGCGGCGTTGAGTTCTGCCACTCAACACGCAATGCCTCCAGAATTCGGCAGAAAGTAGGGAACGGAGTGTCTTAACACTAGGTTCCCTCTGCCTACCCTGCTGTGTGCGGGATACAGCGTGAAGCTAAAAAAAAAAAAAAAAAAGTTTTTCGTCGTACATGCCATAGCTGTGATATTTGAAAAACATGTTTATTTACTTAGTCTGGTTATGTATTAAAGCACAAAGACTGCATGATCGTCTATTTTTTTAAGTTCCCTTCCTTAGTAGGTACCTACCTTATTGGAACACTTTGTTGTCCGTCTGTTCGTCTAGACGAGGTATAAAGCTGAAATTAATATCAAATACTGAAGTCTATAATCCATAGGAGTACAGTGCATGAAAAAAAATACAATTATAAAATTTCACACGAAATGAGAACTCACAATACAAATAAAGGAAAAAATCCCAAAATCAGTTTTTTTTTATATAAAAAAACCATTACAACTTTATAATTGTAGTTCAAATAACAAAATGATTGCATATGCCCGCAAAATTAATTTTATTAACTTTAATAAGTTATACTTCATATGACCTAGAATCCTGAATTTTTTACGGAAGCCTCACTGGGCGAGATGGACTCGCACTTAACCGTTTTTTTACACTTCCAAAAATTTCCATAAAAATGCCTAACACACTACCTAAAAGCAAAGATCGCTATAATAACTTAACTTGAACCTTTATCTACCGGATAGATATATTTAATGCAGCGGCGACTAAACTTCAATTTACAATCTAGTCAGATTGTCTGATTTCAATTGCAAAGCACTTCCGAGTATCGACTCTCTAACACTTTCTGTATTAAAATTCTAATTTTCTTATTTCCTTTCTATTTTTACCTTAAAATGTTATCTGAAGTAGGTATTTAAATTATTTATTAGAATCGGCAATAGCCTTAAATGGCATATATTATAATTATGTATACATTATAATAATATATAAGATACGCATCTTTAGAAGCCGGTTTAGGAGGCCGCGGCGTTGAGTTCCGCCACTCGGCATGCAATGCCTCTAGAATTCGGCGGAAAGTGAGGAACGCAGTGTCTTAACACTAGGTTCTCTCTGCCTACCCTGCTGTGTGCGAGCGTGAAGCTCATTTATAAACATCTTTAATACCTATATTAATAAGTGAATCTTCATTTTAATCATAAGAAAATCCAAAAATAATTCTATACGGATATATAATGCCGATACATCAAACACTCGGTGGAGTTAATCAATCAACTCAGTCTTTTTGTGTACTGATGGACATAGGCCACAGTTTCCGGTCCTCCACCTCCAGTCAAAGCTAGCAACCTTTTTGAGGTCCTTGGTCCTCAGTTTTAATGAAGTAAGCACTTACAAAAGGGATCACCTAGAGAGCTTGATTAGCGTTTAATTAAAATTAAGTTTCAGCCATAGTTAACAACGTGTAAAGTTACATTCCCCTGACGCCGCACTTGCAGCTCGTGGAAACAAACATTAGAGTTCGATATATTTGCTGAGTTAACTATTTTCAATATTATAAATTTTAAATTAATATTCTTCTTCTTCCACTTGCTATGATACAGAAAGGTTCTTTGTAAAATTAAATAAATAAATAATTTTTTAAAAAGCTTTTTTCTCGCCTGCGTAATTTAACTCCATGTGTGAGAAAATATTACAATACAAGTACTCAACAATTCATACAAACACAATCATTATTAAAAAAATATGGCAAAATGAATATATAAACATCTTTATTTGGTTCACTAAAAACATATAGTTAATAGCTTACATATATTTCATTATTATTATTGCGTTTCTCTTAAATTACTGTATATTTAATAAAGCTAAATTTATTACTATTTTAACACATTTCGGAACAAAACGACAACATACAGAAAGTACGTTTACTAGAGAGCCTTGTAATGGATTCAAGGCACAACTGCGGTTTACAATCAGGCTGACTGTCTGATTTCAATTGATGCGCTCTAGAACTGTCCATTGTGAATTAGATACTAGGTTTGGATAGCTATAGGTATAGTTCTAAGAGTGATATTAACATAAAACGTTAATTAAAATATTGTTTTTTTTTATTCAACGTTTCGCTGTAACCTGCATATGTATAGGCAGGGTAGACATAGGGAACCTAGTGTTAAGGACATTCTGTTCCCCATTTTCCGCGCAATTTTCAAGATTTTGCGTATTGAGTGGTTGAACTCAACCCCGTGCTTGATCTTCCTTACCAGAGTGGGGGGATGAAAATAATGTATTCCTCCTAGTGGGAATCAAACCTCCAGCTGTTGACTTATATATACTCCTGACTGACTGAATTTCATGCTAAATTTCATGAATCCCAAGCAAAATGTAGTTAGTCTGTATAAAAAAGGTTTTATTACCAACCTCGGCTCGTCTACTGTACTAAAAGCGTCATTTACTCTTTCAGCTGAATCAGAGATTTGTCTGCTTTATAGTTATTTCTTTCCTTGTTTAGTTTGTGTTCCTTTGTAATTCTATGTTATATTTTTACAAATATTATAAAACTGAAGTGTTTGCTTGGATAAACGCGCTCACCTCAGAAACTACTGGTTAGGTAAATACTAATACTGATTCAAATATGTTTGAGTTCAACTCTATTTTTTCAAAATATTTCGGGAACCTAGTACTAAAACACTCCGCTCCGATAAAGACACTTCTTTTCCCCACTTTTCGCCGATTTCTGGAGGTATTGCGGGTTGAATAGCGGAACTATATTTTAGAGTAAAACAAATATAATAAATGAAAATTAATAAAGTCAAAACTTATAACTTTGTTTTTACGGCGACAAAAATAAAGGTAAAACCCTTATCCCTGCAGTCTTGGGAACATCTGTTACATTTTAGTCCCTGGTAAATCCTTTTTATAGAAAACAATTCTTGACTTTCCCAAACCCTTCTACTTCATACACTTTTATGAGATAGGATAGAATATTCACCTGTGTTTTCCTTTGTTTTTTATGCTTATTTATTTAAATTATATTACGTTTATTATTTTTAAATTATTTTTTTTCTATTCTCATAGGGATTTCAAGAAACTCTTAGTGCTAGACCTTACACTTTGTAAGGAGGTTATATTGATATTTCTTAAAGATTAGAAGAGCTGCTAGTCCCACGTCAGATGTTCAGATCTTCAAAATAACTGTATGACTATATGATACTGGGGACTAAAAAATTTTATAGAAATCCGTCCGTGAGGCCATCGTGGTGCAGACAAAAGGGTGTGCCTGTAACTCGACGTTTGTGGGTTCAGCCCCATGCGGTGGAATAAATGATTATTTATTCATATTATAATTTTTCGCCCTGGCACAAAGACAAAAGCCCGGTGTTTAGTTTCGCCACTCAACACGCAAACTTTCGAAAAATTCAGCTGGAAGTAGGTAAAAGAGTATCACACAACACGCCAAACTTCAGTAGTACGCCAAGTTGTTTTTACTGTGACATCGCATAATCAAGATTACTTGGCCTACTATTGTCAGTCAGTCCCTCAATAACAGTAGAGTTTTTTGTATTGATTTATAGTATACAACTACAACACACAAAATATATTTCTATTATAAATCTATAACGACCCTTCATTAAAATAGCTTTATTGTTAAACAAAGCTACGGCAACTCGCGACGAACCCCTCGTGCGTTAACAGATTAGCAATTTATCTCAGAGACCCGTTGATATTAATAGAAGATGATCTAGTTTATTCTGTACACTTTTTAATTAATTAATAAAAGTATTATGGATATTCGATGTAAAGTGTCGGTTGTTATTCTTGATTATTTCATCTTAGTTATTATTTATTTGTGACCATTTTAGGCGTCAATGGTGCAACTATAAACGCGACGGTCGTTGGTTTGATTCCCACCCGGGGTTAATAAGAAATATTTAATATTATAATTTCTTCGCTCTGGTAACAAGATATTGGTTTGGTTCTTCGATTATGGCGTTCCGAGCGTGCCAGTAGAGCACATATCACTTCGCCAATGTCACGTTGTATGGAGAAAACACGAAGGAGGTTGTACGGTAAAAGAGATAATGTTACACAATAGGAGAATGCATGTTAAAAAAAAAAGATCCAGTTAAAAATTGCCTTCACCTATAAAAAAAATAAATAAAATTAATATATACATTATACCTAACATA
>JAATLQ010031276.1:0-10700 GCA_013421005.1 Heliconius erato x Heliconius himera | reverse complement strand
CGCGGCGGCGTCGAAGTGCGCGGTGTGCGCGGCGCCGCCCGGCAGCTTGAACTGCACGCCGCGTCGCCCACCGCCGCGCCTGTATATCGTAGTGGTTGGTTACCTGCAGGTTGTCGGCCAGGTAGTCGTGCAGCGCGGCGAGCGGCGCGGCGGCGTCGAAGTGCGCGGTGTGCGCGGCGCCGCCCGGCAGCTTGAACTGCACGCGCGCGCGCCCCGCCGCGTCGCCCACCGCCGGCGCCGGCACCGCGCCTGCATGTCGTTATACTATTAAGAATAAACTGTAACTCAATAGAAATATGTATGTAATTTAATTGCTAACAACGGAACTTGTTGTGCCGTGTGAGCCCGGCCTAGAATAGGATCATCCTGGTACTGGTGGTGTCGTAAGAGGCGACTAAAATATATGTGGTAGAGTCACGTCGCCAGCAAGGGCAACACGCATGGGCAGACTCGACCGGATCAATACCACCCTCGGCATTTAAAACCCGCGTTAAGTAGTAGCTTTATGCCACTGCGTTTCACATCAGGTAATGCCGGGCTCCGGAGCCCAACCCCCACTCCTCCCTGGAATATGATAGAGGCACTTAAAGAGAAACTACGCCAGAAGGGGGGCTTCTCCGGTGCTGGAGAATCCTTCCCTGAGTCTCTAAACTCAGGCCGCCCTTCGAATTCTGAGGAGGGCACTGTTACGCGCTATATACAGAGCAAACGAGACGTACGCTCCGCGGCAACCCCTTTCACGCTCAACGTGGACTTTTGCAATATCAGGGGTCTACATTCCAACCTAAATGCCGTCCACCACCACCTCGAGACGGCACGGCCAGCCTTGTTATTCCTGACGGAGACTCAAATTGCTCGACCGAGCAACACAGCCTATCTCCAATACCCCGGCTACAATATAGAACATAACTTTATACCTCATCCGACCGACCGGAGTCGCAGTGCCATTCACACACACAGTCTTGCCCATTTTGAAGGTCGGGACCTGTCTAGCATCTGGCTTCGTGTTGACTCGGACGATCGTGCCCGAGTCTACACATGACTTTACAGGTCCCACAGTGGTACTGCAGAAACGGATTGGCTCATGGAGCACATTCAATTGGCTATCGACGATATACTCTCACAGCTCCCCTCCGCTGATACTTGGCAATTTTAATGCGCACAATGCCAGTTGGCTTGGATCACGCACCACCGACCACGCGGGGGGAGGGCTGCATTTGACCTTGCTATGGCGAACGGATTGTCCCAATTGGTTGAGTCGCCAACGCGACTCCCGGACGTGGACAACCACAATGCCTCTTTATTGGACCTTCTGCTGACTTTACATCCGGAACAGTACCAGGTTGTTGATGCCCCTTTGGGGTCTTCTGACCACTGCCTGGTACGGAGTGTCGTGCCCATTAAGCGCGGCAGCTGCAGATCACCCGCAACTCGTCGCATCTGGCACTACAAGTCAGCAGATAGGGATGGGATGCGTACATTAAACTCATCATATCCCAGGGGGCCGGTTTGCTTCTCTTCTGATGATCCTAGTACCTGTGCCGCTGCTGTTGCTGACGTGGTTCTACAGGGCATGGAACTTTATATTCCTAGCACTGTAGTGCCAATCGGTGGCAAGTCACAGCCTTGATTTGATACGTCTTGCAAGCTTGCTGCTTCTAGCAAACGCGAGGCATATCAAATCTGGCCTGAGGCACTGGTTACTCCTTAGTAACCAGTGCCTCAGCCCAGTGCCTCCGGATCCTTATCCGGAGGTGAAAAACTCAAAAAGGAAGTATAACCGAGCCTCTAGGTTCTTTAAGCGGCAAATTGCCAGAGCAAGGTCCGAGCATATCGCCAAAATTGGCGAGAAGCTTGAGAGCTACCCGTCCGGAACTCATCAGTTCTGGGCGCTCTCAAAGGCGGCACTTGGCAACTTTAGCCAGCCTTCGCTTCCGCCATTACCGCACCGCATGGGAAATGATATTTTGGTCCACACGGCAAAAGAGAAAGCCGATCTCCTCTTTGCCTCAAACTCGACTTTGGATGACCAAGGAACAACGCCGCCGACCATCCCGCGGTGCCAGAGCTCAATGCCTGAGGTTAAGTTTAACCAAACAGCTGTTAGGCGAGCTCTGTCCTCTTTGGACATCCACAAATCGAGCGGGCCAGATGACATCTCTCCCTTAGTGCTCCGTTCTTGTGCTCCTGAGCTGACACCCGTGCTAACGCGTTTGTTTCGGCACTCCTACTCAGTCGGCGTAGTCCCAGACTCATGGAAGAGCGCTCTTATCCACCCGATCCCAAAGAAAGGCGATGGTTCCGATCCATCTAACTACAGGCCTATTGCTATCACCTCCCTGCTCTCAAAAGTCACGGAGAGCATTATCAATAGCCAGCTCTTGGTTTATATAGAGCAGTGATTCTCAACCACTGTGCCGCGGCACTTTTGTGTTAATAATGTTAATATTATTAAATAATATCATTTAAAAAAATATATTTTTAACATGAAAATATATCTAATCCACAAAAAAATAAATTATTTTATTATTTGCTTTACGCGTTTTTTCTTAGTGCCTGCGTGTGTTGTAGTAAGTAAATAATTTTTATCTTTTTCTTTGTGTGCCGCTAAATTTTGAAATCGTTTTGAAATATGTGCCGCGACAAAAAAAAGGTTGAGAATCACTGATCTAGAGGATCACGGATTGATTAATGACCGACAATATGGATTCCGCCATGGACGCTCAACCGGTGATCTACTAGTTTACCTTACCCATCGCTGGGCTGCGGCTATTGAAAGCAAGGGAGAGGGCCTGGCAGTTAGTTTGGACATGGCGAAGGCCTTTGATCGAGTGTGGCATGAGGCGCTCCTGGCTAAACTTCCATCCTATGGGCTTCCCGAGAATTTATGCAAATGGATCGCCAGCTTTCTCACTGAGCGCAGCATCAAGGTCGCTGTCGACGGTTTTTGCTCTAAACAAATGCCCGTGAGCGCTGGCGTTCCCCAAGGCTACGTGCTGTCCCCTACGCTGTTTCTTGTTAGTGCATTCATTGCTATACAGATGATAGCACGGTAGACGCTGTTTACTCCGGCCGAGCAAGTCTTTCTCGGGAAAATGCTGAACAGTTCCGAAATAAACTTGTGTCTTCTGTTGAGGCATCCCTCGACAACGTCTCCGCATGAGGTGGGAACTTAGTTCAGTTTAAGCCCCTGAAGTCACAAGTTTGCGCGTTAACCACAAAAAAATCCCATTTATCGTATCACCAGTCTTTCAGAACATTCCCCTTACAGCCGCGCCCAGTATCAGTATATTGGGTCTTAATGTTTCGAGTGACTGCCAGTATCGCGATCATCTGGAAAACAAGGCCAATTTGGCCTCGAAGAAACTTATTATATATGGGGTTATCAACAGAGCGAGACGGTACTTCACGCCAAAACACCGTTACCTATATAGGGTCCAGGTTCGGCCTCATATGGAGTACTGTTCTCACCCCAGTATCAGCTTGAACCATTTGATCGCATACAACGTAGAGCCATTCGAATCAATGGGGACCCAATAATCTGTGAAAGGTTGATATTTTGGCTTTGCGTAGAGACGTCTCCTCGCTGTGCGTTCTCTATCGCATTTATCATGGGGAGTGTTCTGAAGAACTGTTTGACCTGTTACCTGCCGCCGATTTTTTAACCGCACAGTACGTCATAAGCTGAAATATCATTCACACTACCTGGATACGTGGCAATCCACTACGGTTTCGTAGGAGCTTCCTTCCACGCACCACGGAACTGTGGAATGGCCCACCAGCGACAGTGTTTCCAGGTCGATATGACATGGGTACCTTCAAAAAGCGCGTCTATCTCCACCTTAAAGTGTTGCACGGCGTCGTGGGCGGTGGTAATCACTTACCATCAGGTGACCCGAACGCTCGTTTGCCTTATCCTTTTCCATAAAAAAAAATTCAATTCCACTGTCTCTCGTATAAGAATATTTTAACAGACCCAACTCCAAACTAACTGTGAACAAAAAGTGTTTACAACAAAAAGTGTGCACTAGTGTGTATATAGCCTCACTCCATGCCACATTTTCTACACTAATTCTTGACACTATCTATTAAGTAAAGCGGCGAAACTTAAAAGGCCGCATTTCTTACCGCTAGGTGGCTGCGGGCTGGGCGCGGCAGCGGGCTGTTCCCTCGCCTTCCTCTCGGCTCTGTCTTGAGCTATTTGTTCCAGAATCCTCTGTCTAGCTAAATCGTTTTCTAGTTTTTCACGTTTCCTTTCCTCCTTTAAAAAAAAAGAAGAATAGAAAATTTTAATTTTGACTAATCGTGATTTTTTAAATATGTAATTTATGTTACTTTAAATTTTAAATACATTATCTGTAAGAACTTCCTTAACCTATTAGACTTCAAAAATATAATACCCACTTCAAATACCTGTCAATTATCTATATTGTACATATCTCCTCTGAAAATGCGTCGACATCTAAATGCGTCCATATGTCAAAACTCAACCGATTTTGATAAAACTTGGAATGTTTCCTAAGCTACAATATAAGTACATAATTCATACATCATAACACATCTTGATGTAACGTTAAGTTTCTGAGAAATTTGTGAACAAACATACAAATCTCTTTTTTTAAGTACGTTAAAAACAAACATAATATATAACAAAATACTATATATATTACCAATATAATATACCTGTAATTGTTTTAATTCTTGCTCGGCTTGCCATTTTTTTAACTCAGCGACCCCTTGTCCCACCGCACGACGCTCCATTTCCTTTTGCCTCTCTTCCTATAAATAAACAAATATCGTTTTTTTATGATTGATGAAAGTTATGGTTACCTTACAGAAAATTTATACAAAATGTATAAATTGTAGCCTACGAGTATATATAAAATTTAGCCTGATAATTTGTGGGTACGAAAATTTCTAAAGAATATTACGGACATTTTTTTTACGATAAAAAGTGTGATAGTATACACAGTGGAAGTGTCAGCACCACTTTAAATGAAACCACAGTTTTTATTGCTCTATAAAAACCTAATACAATTAATTATTTTTTTCCCAAAAATGAACAAGTTATTTTTTCAAACAAAATAAATAACAAAAATATTTTTGTAATATAAAACGCCATTTAGATTAGCCTTAAGTAGTTTTGTAGTAGTACTACTACACACACACTACTAACACATACGTGTTTAAGTTATTGTTATCTATGCGTTACAGCGTCACACGAAATACAGGTTGGATAAACATTGTGAAATGAAAAAAAAACCTACATCTAAACTGTTGGGGTATCTTTATTAATTTCTTTAGTTATGGGCTTAAAATATTTTACCCTATATGCTGTTCCCATAAAAGGAGCGCTGACATTTCCACACCTGTATAAATGTTTTTTTTTCTTTAATATATCTTCCGCATTTACAATATACTTTTTTAATATTATAGTTTTTTATTTGGGTGCAGTGTATTAGATTAAGAACGCCTATGTAATTCTATGTGGGATACAGTGTGAGCTTAAAAAACTGACTTCTTTCTCCTTAGCTGCTTTCTCCTTTCTCCTTGCTTCAATCAATTCCTTAGCTCTCTCCATTTTCTCTTGAACGTTGGACGCACTTTCTGTTTCCTGTACTGATTCTTGAGGCTATGTTAGAAAAAAAATAATTAAGCAATAAAACTTACATACCATAAATAGCATATATTATTTATAGTTCATTATTATTATATAGAGACCAACAACATAGGAGTGTGACTGTTGAGCCGGCGGTTGTCAGTTTGATTCCCAGTCGGGGCAAATTATTTAAATATTCATTTCCTCGCCTTGGTAACAAGCGGGCCTCGTAACCGTGCCTATGGTTCACCATCAGCGCGCTCTAACCATACGCTCTTCTAAAGCTACCTCGAAATTCTTAATATGTGTGCGGTTACAATAAACACTTTAAAAAAAACACTAAAACCAACATTAAAAAGCATTTTTTCGTGGGTTCGATTCTCACTCGGGTGAGAAAAATATTTTTGTTTCCTCGCTTTGGCGACAACACAGTGTTGAATTTCACTACGAAATTTCTCAAAAAATTGAGAAGAAAGTGGAGAACGGAGTGTCCGAACACTAGGTCACACCCTGCTATATAGTGGAAAGACTGAAAACAAAAAAAACGGTTGTATTCGAACCTTGTCCTCAACGCTGCTAGGCCCACCCTGATCTTTGGGCCGTCTAACACAAACGTCACCATCGCATACCACCTCGTATTCTATATTAGATGTCCCTTCCGTTTTAGCTATTTTAGCAGCTGGGGCCGATGACTCTAGAAAAAAATATGAAATAAGTAATTTTAGTTAATTTTTGTCGTGTTTTAAAATGTGGCCATTAACTTTGGTGGACTAAAAGCCAAAAAAGACCATTAACATTAGTCTTTTTAAAAACTAAAATGTTTATTTCAATTCAAATAAACATTTCATTTCCTCGAGTGAGGATTGAACCCACAACTAGTAGTGTTCACAGTCACACACTTGTGTCCCTCCGCCACGGCGGCCTCAGCAAAAAGATCCTCACTAAAAATCAAAGAAGTAAAATAAAAATTGATGAAAAATATACCAACCTGGTTCATCAGCATGAACATTCTTAGTTGCAGTGATTTTTGGTTCCAGCGGAGGGCTTTCTTTAGCCTGCGTTAGTGTCTCCGCTTCATCTGGCTTCCCCACTTTCTGGGCTGAAGTAGACTGTGATGCTTCCGACTGTATGAAGTTTATAGTCTCATCTCGGACATTTTGTGCTGAGGTTGATGGTTGGGGCAGTGGGTTTTTGTCTTCTTTACCTTTATTATTAAAAAGTTGTGTTTTAATAAAGTTACATACTTCCATGGTTAAATAAAAAACTGAGCATTTCAAAACAATGTTTGTAAATAATATGTGAGTTGAAAAAAAATTGTGATCTTGGTCTGATTCAACCAAGATTTGAATTATTTCCTTACACGTGTTTCTGGAATATGTCAAGTAGTGCCTACTCTACTAAATGGGGAAAAATAAAATAACCAATAGCTAAGTTCTTTGATTTTCTCCATTTTTACACAACTAAAAAAATTGTCATATTTATTTTTTCGAACACAACACAATTTCTAAGTCACAATTTGCAGGTAACCCAAAAAAAACTTTAATATCAAAACCTTTTCAAGCTCAACAAAATTATCAAATTAAAAACATACCAAAAACAAGTTTCCTATGCTCCTGCAATATCCTATCGATCCTTGTAGCTAGGCTCTGGGGTTCGACTCCCGCGCAGACTACCTCTAGTGGTGTACCGTTACGACCTATAAAGAATAGGGATGGGACTGGGACGAATTGATCTGAGAATTTAACAGTTAAGGAGATTTTTGGCAAATAAATGTTTGTGTGATAATATTTTTTCACGTTTCATCCATATACTCGTATAGTGAGGTAAGAAAAAAACCAAGTCTCAAGGCCTGATTTTGAAATATTTCGTGTGGAAATGCTGAAATCTTTATCTTGTTAGAGCTGGTAAATCACAACAATAATTCATTCGAAATGTGGCGATTTCATAATTTGATGCTGGATCCAACCCAAAATACTCGTATTTAAAATAAGACGCTGTTCCACTACGACAGGTTTATAAAATTATTACACGAAAATTACCGCTTAAGTGGTTGGAACATTCGAGATGTACTTTTGGACTTGTAGCAAGAGAGAGCATTGAGAGAGGTTCTTTAGAATAATTATTGTATTCGAATTTAAGTACAAGCTTAATGAAATTTTGGAAAGGAATATAAGTTTATTAAAAGCCTCGATATGTTTGATTTTATTAAGATAGGTATTTATATTATAAAGCAAAATAAAATATATATATAAGTATTTATAATTATAAAAGCAGCGTGTGCATAGTCAGTGGCGGAACTAAACATCGCATATACATATTTTATTTAAAATATAAGTGATTCATAGTGTGAGAATCGCAGCTGCAATCATTGTATAGAAGTTCAGTTAAAGTACCTATTTCACAACATCATTAGTTCAAATAAATTGAATTATTTGGTGCAAATATATTCAAATTACATTCCTTTCACTGGTGTATTACAATATGGTGCAGCAAACAACTCACAATATCTCTAAGATGGCCAAAAAATAAAGAATAGTGTCTTAGCATTGGTCATCATTCATTGTCATCTATCTACTCAGTTATGGTCAAAATAAGTAAAAAAAAAATGGAAAGTTGCAGAATTACTATCTTTATAAAGTTATTGATTTTACATGTTAGTATTTTTTAATAGCTAGCATATTTTCAAGGCTAATGTACATACATTTCTACTATTGTTCCATTGTATAGATGCTATGTTATTACTGTATGCAAGTTTTTTATTTGCTTGAACCACATACGTGATATGAGTTGAAATTTTTATATTCTTTGTGGCTTAGCTTATCTAATTTTGTCTGTCAAACATTCCAAAATCCACAAAAAGTTGAAAATGAAGTGAATTAGGACTAGGTTGTTTCGCATTCCTACTGTTATAAATCAAAATAATCAATATCTGTCTAAGTTATTTCTATACTATTATATTCACAAAGCAATTTCTTATGTTACCTGCTAAAATAATAACTCCTAATCAATATCTATTTATATAATTTTTATACACTTTTTTTTCACCTTGACACTTCTTGTGTGGTATATTAGACAACAATAATGCAGTTAAATAGTAACATTTAGAATTTATCATATATTAGGTATATATTTTAAAAAATTTAATACCCTATATAATATTGACAAAATGTCATACAGAATGGCATCGCTATAATTGCATACTATAAAATCATATATAAAAAAATATTTAATTTCCTAATTTTATTCCATTCTGTACACTACATGTATATTTTTTAATATTATTTCTTAATTTTTCTATTTATTCACATCTTATTTGAATACCAATGAGAATTTAAAATTATTAAAAAAGGATACAAATTTGAGCAAAATATGTGTAATTCTCCGAGCCGCTCTTCAGTTTCACCGCTAAGAAGTTATTTGGATCTGTCAATCTCTTTAAGACTATGCTGTTATCTATTGTATCTGCTAGTTCCTTAGATAAGTCATTGTCACCTGCAAAATACACACATTTAACAATTTTGCTTATTTAAATTATATTTATTTTATCAAAATTTACTAGAACGAAAAAAGTTGTTTCCATATCAACCAAATTCAATAAAGGTCAGGTTTTCATAAGAAAAAATACAACAAATAATCGAAAACAATCATAAAATTTAAAAATAATAGATGTTTGTATAAATTATGATGACTTTATTATGGTTAGCTAACATTTTTCCTGAGCCTCGCCCTTACCTAGGACTAGGTCTAGTCTAGAACACAAAATCAATCAATAAAATTTACAAAGTACATACAAATTGACATTATCCTTCAAATTTAATGCACCAAATATTACGAAATGATTGCACAATTTCAAAATCAATCAAATTAATATAAATAAAAGTACATTTTTTGCCAACAAATATCATAAATTGGCTAAATATATTATAAATGCATTGTAAGGTACCTTCGACGAAAACTACAAATATAGCGTTCCTCTGTTTAGAAAGATTGACCGCCTCGGCCATAGTTCCCCCGTACCAATGCATTTTAGTTGTTTCTATTCCAGTTTTCTAGAACACTTGTAAAACTGTATCACTTTATATCTATATTTTTTATGCTTTTTCCAATTATTTTGTTCACCGCTACAAAAATATTACGATGACATGACACAACGGATTTTGACACTAATGACGTGTTTATTTTTATTTTGCAGCATGACAAGGATCATCGTAAATTGCAATTGTGCATTTTATTAGAAGATAAATAAAACAAAGTAAATATATTTTATATAGTAATCGTATTAAATATATGAAAAATATCGTTAGAAAAATAAATGTTGAAAGACTTATTAATATAATACTGATTAAATAACAATCAGTTATTTGTCTATGATAGTGTGAATATGGGTAATGCTATTTAACACCAGATGGCGTTATTTTAGAGGCAAATATCAAATTCATAGTTTTTTTATATTTATATTTAGAATTCTTGTAATTACCTGGGTATAATAAAATAAGTTAAAGTTTTTAATTTACTTTGTCACATATCTGATAATGATCAGTGAATGTAAATATTAATTGTTTAGTTTATTTTTTATTCAATTCAATCAATCGATACGCATTATACAATGAACTTTAAAATACTCTATAAAGGAAACTATTAAATAGCTATTTTAACCTCAGTATGATGTTTCTTTGCGAATGCATACAGTTTCTAACCAACTACAACAAAATATCTTTCGAATATTTCACTACATAAGCCAAAATTTAAAACAACATTTTAAATGCAAATCATTTAACTATTAATATAATATGCACACAACTAAATTCAAATTGCACATCAATAATAATTAATACTAAAAATAAACACGAAAAGCCGTGGGCGGGTCTTACGGCCGGTTTCTGAATTGAGAATTTGAAGTTAAGAACGTCTCAAACTGTACTCAACTTGTACTTAAGCATTTTTTTGTTTCTAAATTGAGTTTTCTCAAACCATTCTCAATATTTGAGCATTTGACTGAGTAGCGTGCTCAACATATGCTTTTGTACGTATTTTGCGTTTCACAACTGAGCAAAACACGTTTGACAGTGCTCAAACCATACTTATGTCAGTGTAAAGTTAA
>JAATLQ010031275.1:0-10698 GCA_013421005.1 Heliconius erato x Heliconius himera | reverse complement strand
TGTGGTGCTTTTTTATGTCCTGGAACTCTGGTGTATGTAGTAGTGTCCGCCTACGGTTCGAGACACGACCTTGGGGTGTGTGCCGTGCGTTTATTTAACATATCGGCCGCCATGCGGTAGTGCGTTCGTTCCAACGACTTATATTGATCTCACAAATCAATCAACATCACGAATCACCATTCTAATACAATCTTAATATAAACAAGCGTAACAAGTACCTTCGGAAAGATCACACACAAACGTCCCGGAGGGTTCAACGATGACTGTAAAGCCGCGGTCTGGTCGGAATCCACGGTGTAGGGGCGGGGCGGTGCCCGTACTCTTTCTTCCTTTTATTATAACTAGTTCGCAGTTATAGTGGAGGGGAAGATAGGACGCGCTCTAGGCTTTTCCTCGGACGAGCTTCGAGTTATGACAATGTCATATTGTCGAGTTTCCAGTTATCTAAATAACTGACACAAGAACAACTTCTGGTGGCAAATGTCTTATTAAAGCGATACCTTCTAATGGCATAATATAAAATTCTTAACTCTGTTACCTCTGAATCTCTAAAAGATTTTGGGTTCTTCACGATCACAGCTATAAACGGTTCTAACCACTAGACACATCACGAGCCAAGGCATTATTTATTAAATAATATTTTAAAAGGTGTTTGGGATGTCAGTTACAATCCGAACAAACAAACCTTATCAATCAATATTGTATACTTAAATATTGTAAATGCTATTGCCGACACCACGCACAGTTTAAAATTAGACTAGTTTGACAGTTTTTGAATTTAGACAGGAATAAAGGTAAGATTAAAATAAAATCATTAAATAAAAAATAATAATATCATAATATTTAAAAAAAAATCAAAAATTTTATACAATAAAATTAATCTTTTGAAAATTCTAAACACCGTAAAGTTATCATAAATAATGTGTCAATGTCGTTAACGTCCCCGAGCTCTCTTGCACCTGCGCGTGCGACGCCAGTATCAGGTGTGCCGTGTGATATGGCGGAAGTCATCGCCCGCAAACTTGCTCGTGCTTTCTCTTACTATCTAATATGTTAATTTTTGATAAAAGTTCATATATGAGTGCAGTTTTATGTCAAATTATTAAAGTGAATCAAAATTATTAAGTGTAATGTATACAAATAGAAAAAATAAAATATATAAAATAAATATATAAAATATAATATTTAACTTAAGGAAAACGATGCAGAGAACAATCAAACGAGTTCGATGATACCAAATCAATTTACACCTAAAACAAGTAAATAAATTACAAGAATATGGCGCGTGATCAAATGGAGAGCTCTAAGAACAGTGATATTATAGTAAATAATGTAGAGAGTAGAAGAAGCGTAGATTCTTCAAGATCGAAGGCCTTGAAGGACTCAAACGAGGCACTCGAGCTGGCCCTCGGAGAGTTGGGTCATTTCGGTCTCTATCAGCGCTACGCACTGTTCTTGCTATGCATCCCGAACCTTTTCGCCGCTATGTACTCCCTGAACTACGTGTTTGTTGCTGATCTAGTGCCATTTCGGTAATCTTTGTTAATTAAAAAATTCTATTAATTATGATCAATAGATAGTACACTTAACGACAGAATCGTCTTTTTATTATTCGTCTTTTAGTTAGTGCCGCGTAACGAAATTTAATAGGATTATATATTAATTAATTATCGTAAATCTAAAGAGATTGAAAACCAACATTCTTGTTGTCAGTCATATCTCACCATTATTTTATCATTAGTTTTATTAAGAGTCATTAAGATCTCGTTTATAGATAATAGTAATTAAGAATGTGATGATTTTTAATTCAATGTTTGGTAAAAATATGAAAAATGATGTTCAAGTATGTAATAAATATGTACCTACGTATACCATTATCAGTATTTATATTATGCTAAGTAATGATGATTTTTTTGACAAAAATATTTCTTTCAATTAAACGATTTAATTTCTATTAAGACAACTATATAAAATAATTTAAGATAAGAATAATTTTTTTGAAGTATTAAAAAAATAAGAATTTGTTAAATCATATATAAACCCCGACACTTATAAAAAATATCAAACAGATTAAACTTTTTTGCTCGTGAGTGACTTACACACAACACAGATGAAACTACTGGGAGCACTAATAATAAGGATTTCTCGAAATCGCTAAGGAACCGCAAATATCTTACTAAATTTGCTGATTATAATTAATTATTTTTAAACATTTTTTAAAGTGTTATTCCACACTTAGGAAAGAAAAATACTTATTTTGGAAACCGACCAGGAGGACCGACTCCTGGTCGGTTTCCAGGAGGCGCGGGTTCGAGTCCAGCTGCGTTCTAATTTTTATACGTGTTCTAAATAAGTATAATAACGCACAACGATGACTTGAGAAAAAAACACAGAAACTCTTCTTTATTATGACTGCTTTCTTTTAAATTCATTGAAAATATTCGTATATTCTATCTATCTTTCAGTTGTGATTCTATCATGGTATTCATCTGTGAGCAAAAATATGTCACTATTTGCCCATTATTTCTTATTGAATAAAATTTTATAGACAACTTACTTGTGTCCCCTTATACAATATGTTTTTGAAGTAATAAAATAGTATTGGTGTCTTACATAATAGTCTAGTTCCGCCACTCGATACGCAATGCCTTCAGAACTTGGTGGAAATTGGGGAACGGAGTGTCTTAACACTAGGTTCTTTCTGCCTACCCTGCTGTGTGCAGGATACAGCGTGAAGCTGATTTGATTTAAACAACATATTAATTCAGAAATTTCCGTCTTTGCGCTATACATTTACTGTTGTTTACACGAATGAGTATGTACATTTATATGTAGATATATAAGTTCTTCGTACACATGGTATTGTTAGCTTGTAACGCGTGAATAATTACAATTCGTAGCACGACTATTTAAATGTTCTATAAAACCTTGAGATACTTTGTGTATAATACGCACTGTATTAAAATACAATTCCTTAATTATACTATCAAATAAGCATATATTTTTAATTGTAAGAACTTAAGAGGCCAGTCGTGGCGTAGAGGCACAAGCAAGTGATTGTAGGCCACTGGTAGGGTTAGATCACTACTCGGTGAAATTATTATTTAATATTTCAATTTACCCAACACGCATAGCCTCCAGAATTCGTCGGTAAGTGGGAAACGGAGTGTCTTAACACTACGGCTCCCTCTGCCTACCATGATACAGCGTGAAGCTAAAAAAAAAACTTTAATTTTATTCTTTATATTATTAGAAAAAATGCTATTGTATTGTACACAATCTATTATGTTAATACAATCGATACATAATAATAAAAAAATGTTTAATCTTAGTTTTATGCAAGGGCGTGTATGAAAAGCACTTTAACTAAACAAATATATATTATTCCTAGATACTAGAAAAAGCTTCAGGATTCGAACCCACTCTATAAGTACCCTATATCTTTTATTTTATTAATACTTTCTGTTTCAATGTGTAATGTATCCCTTCTAGCTGTACGGTGCCTGAATGTGAACAAAATGGAAGTTTCTTTGATAATTCCACTATAGTGGATCTACTCCCTGAAGATCAATGTCGTCGCTTCACGCCGCTCACTCCTGACCAGCTGAGCTGCGCAAGAGAAGACTATCATACAAACAATACTATCCCATGTGATGCCTTTGTGTATGAAAACATGGGCACTATATATGCAGAGGTATATAAAAAAATGCTTCACGCTGCATCCCACCGGTGACCCGCATATGGAAACCCAGTGTCAAGATTCCCCGTTTCTCATTTTCCATCTAATTATGTAAGACGTTGCTCATCGAATGAAGGATATGAAAGCCGCGCTTTGTCTTGTTACCAGAGCAAGGAATTGGAAAACAACCATGCCACCGAGTGGAAATCGAATCCACAACCGTTGTATTTTCAATCAGACGCTGTGCCGCTGTGCCTCGACGGCCCTAAGGTACGCGGTACAGAGCTACCTCAGAAGTAATGTCATATAATCTGCAACTGCTATATTTAGATTTTTTTCATTTGATTTAAGTTGAAATTTGAAATCATCATTATTTAATAGATATCTCAAATGTTGCAGACAAGTAAGATAATATTTTATCTCCACAAATTCGGATACTTTCTGTGTTTATGCTCTGGGCTTATCTGAAGATAATTTAAAGATAATAATAGATTTTCCCATAATTCATAAACTTTAATATCGTTCTAAAAATATTTAATTTGACAAATTTAGGTTCATAATAAGTAATTAAAAGAATAAATATTAGAATTCGTGCACAATTTCTCAATTATCCATTTTATTATTAACAGCGCGACGTTGTCGCTTCGATTCCTACTCGAGGAAATGAATCTATAGTAATAAAATAAAGGAAGAGTTTGTATGTTTGTTTAAATGCTAAGATCTCTGGAACCACCGGTTGGATTTACTTTTGTTTGGTATGAAAGCTACATTCTGTAGGAATGCTATAGGCAATGAAACATATTATTTCTTTAAAATTATTTATATAATTTTCTAGTTTGACATGGCTTGCAAGGAGTGGCAGCGCACCCTGGTGGGCACAGTGCGCAACGCGGCGTTGCCCGTCGCTCTCATTCTTACGGGATTTGTGTCAGATGGGTAATATTATTTTAATGATTTTGACGTTCGAATCCAGAAAACCAAAAAACACAATGTTTTGACACTAGGTTTTACTTCACAAAAAAAATTAAATATTTTTATTTATTATAATAGAATTCACCTAAATTCGTAATGACAAAGTATATTTAAGTTAATATTGAAAATTTTATATTTTATATAAAAAAAATATCACTCTTCATAGGTGGGGCCGACGCACAGCATTCTGCATTTTTGCAGCGTTCGCGGGAGCTCTGGGCATCGTGAAGTCTTTCGCGCACAACTATCAACTCTACCTCGCTATGGAGTTCTTTGAAGCTGCTTTAGGATACGGCTTCAATAGCGCGGCGTATGTCATGAGTAGGTTGTGTTCTCATCTTTTATCTCATAATTTATGTATATAGATGAATTGATATTGTTAAGTAATCCGGCACTATTTATAGCACGCTTGGGCAGTTAAGACCAGTTTTACTAAATGCTTATCAAATTTATAAATTTGTATCAGATGATTCAAATTGATAAATTTTATATAAGTTGAAATTTGGAAGATGGAAATTTATACAACAAAATGATTTAATAAAAAAAATTCTCTGTCTATCTCGCCTTTATGACGTTATGGAATTAATCTAGATAAATAATGCATCTGCATAACTATGCACAATAAAAATTATATACATAATTTTAAAAAATGCTGATTTTAGTGGTAGAGCTGGCGCGTCCTTCACTTCGAGCAGCCTTTGCCTGCGCGACCGGCGTGGCCTACGGCTTGGGCGGCGTGCTTTTCGCCTTCATCGCCAGCCGCGTCCAGTACTGGCGGGATCTTTTACGAGTTATACACGCGCCTGCGCTGCTGCTGCCTCTTTACTGGCTGCTGCTTGACGAGAGTATACGCTGGTTGCATGCTACCAAGCGAAAGGAACTTGCGGTTATTACAATTCGAAAAGTCGCTCGGTGGAATAAGGTGAATTTTATTAACCAGACAAAACTTAATTACATTAATAATTAACCTAATTCTGTCACCATCAGGTTATATCACGAGAATGACTGGGTCATTTATGTAAAACGCAGTCTTCGAAATCCGATAATTCTATATGAAAAAAAAAAAACAAACACTAGACCAAAAAAAAAGTATTATTGTACAATACAGTCGACGAGTTCTGGCCGCGATGAAGTAAGACTTTCTGAAACTTTGCGCTTTGTTCACTAACTTCAGAACGATTCGCCGACCGTACTATAAATAATTCCTTTAATAATCATACTATATGTTCCAGGTTACTTTAGATGAAGACGTGTTAAAAGTTGTCGAAGAAAAAGATGATGGAGTTGAGGAAGGAGAAGTAAAATCAAAGGACAATCCTTGGCTAAATTTGGTCAAATCTCGCGTATTAATGCTCAGATTTTTGATGTGCTCTTGGTGCTGGATATCAACTTCCTTTGTATATTACGGGCTCACTATCAACTCTGTTTTGCTCTCTGGTGATAAATACACAAATTTTGCGCTAAACATGGCGATGGAAATTGTCGCTTCTTTGCTCATCATGATGGCTCTGGAGCGCTTTGGCCGCAAGAAGAGTATTTTCGTAGCTTTCTTAATATGTGGCGTCGCTTGTGTCACTCCTTATTTTATATGTAAGTTATTTACAGATTTTTTCTTCTTGAAATAGTGTTTAAGCATCCATATACAGTAATAAAAAAGAATTAAAAAATTAGCTTCACGCTGCATCCCGCACACAGCAGGGTAGGCAGAGGGAACCTAGTGTTAAGACATTCCGTTCCCCACTTTCTGCCGAATTCTGGAGGCATTGCGTGTTGAGTGGCAGAACTCAACGCCGCACTTAACCTCGACACCAGAGCGAAGAAATGGAAATATAAATTTAAGTAAATATTTCATCTCCTCGAGTGGGGATCGAACCCACAACCAGTCGGTTTTGCAATCACACCTCGTGCCGCTGCGCCACGACCGGCCTCATATACTGTAATAATATGTTGTTTTTTTGTGTTAGCTCATTCCGGGGCAAGCCTCGGTCTATTCTTCGTGGGCAAGCTAGCAATATCATTCGCATTCAATTCCCTGTACGTGTACACGGCGGAGCTGTTTCCGACCAGCTCGCGGTCGTCAGCGCTGGCGGCGGTGTCGCTAGTCGGCCGCATCGGGTCCATACTGGCACCGCAAACGCCTCTACTTGTATGTCATTTTCTTAAGAATTTAAGATTACCATAGAAGCTATAATATATTTAGTCTTGGCAATGAAATTGTCAAAAAAAAAATGATATATTTATAACATTTGAATATTACAGTTAACTTAGTTACCTATGAAACTAAGCTTTTAATTTAATAAAAAGTCATTAATGAATAAAGTCGCAAGGAAAAATTTATTATTATGCTAAAATTATGTCTTAAATGAAGCACAACATCATATATTTACTATTATTACTACTAATAATAATATTTTTCAGAGTATCTACATACAAGCACTGCTGTACGGCGCGTGTTCAGCATCCGCAGCACTTCTCGTATTATGCGTGCCGGAGACGCGCCGCGCTCCGCTACCACAGCACGTCGCCGCTGCGGAACGCTTACGACCACCCGAGCCGGAGTTAAACACCGCACCTGGTACTACACAGCTATAAATATTGACTCTACGTATGCAGAGTTGGAGAAGTCTGATACTATGTACATAGATTTTTGTTTATTGATTAAGATTAAAATATTTAGCAAATAAAGTATTTTTTTCGTACATCGAAGTTGTCATTAATTCAGCATTTTTAATTTCAATGGACAAATAAATTTATTTAGAGAATAAACGACAAGATTTCTGATATTGTTTTTTTATATACGCATATTTTAGAGAGGACCGAAATTTAATGTATAAAATTGTAAATAAAGTATTTTTAACATTTTTAAAATGTTCTAAATAAGTATTGTAAATAAAGTATTTCTTGCTAAATCCTTGTTAATGATAAACATAAACTTTTATTAAAATAAATGTTAATGTTTAAATGTTCTACGTAAAACAAATCACACACACACAGCCTACCCTAGGCAAAGGGAACCTAGTGTTAAGACACTCCGTTGCCCCCTTTCCACCGAATTCTAGAGCTTCTTCTTCTATTGCGTGCTGAGTGGCGGAACTCAACACCGCGCTTTGCCTCCACACCAGAGCGAAGAAATAGAAATATTAATTTAAATAAATATTTCATTTCCTCGAGTGGGGACCGAACCCACAACCAGTCGCGTTTACAGTCACAGTTTGTGCCTCTGCGCCACAACCGGCCTCATTAAAACATACATTTAAACATGTAATTCATGTGCATATGATATTGAGGCACTGGACACAGGTTAAATTACCGTAATGAACTTATTAATATAAAGTTATTATACAAGATTATAAATGTATTAATAGCACAGAATAAGAACACATAGAATAAATACATTTATGTTATGATAGTATCAACGCCCCGATTTATAAAACAGGACTGAACTGAAGTAAGGATTTTTTTCTAACTTAACATTCTTTGACAAGAGGATCAAAAACATGAGCATTAGGTGTATGATTTTTTAGGGTTTCGTACCTCAAAAGGAAAAAATGGCACCATGTTGACTGTCTATCGATCTGTCAAGACCAATTATCTCTAGATCGTGTGAAGATATCAAACTAAACTCAGTATCAAATATCTATCTAGGTCTTAGTCTTAGAGCACTCAGAAGTTGCGAGCATATATGTATCGTAACTTTCAACTTATATTTGTAGTTACTTTCATACAAAAAGAGTACATAGGTACGTACGCAATCTTAAGTTTCTCAACTTTTATAAGTTATACTTCCCGTTAACCTAAAATCCTGGAATTGGTACAGACTCTTCGGTGTAGGAGTCCTACTTGCACTTGATAAGTTTTATTGTAAACTCACGCTGCATCCCGCATATAGCATTGTAGGCAAATGGAACCTAGTGTTAAGACACACTTACATCGACATTCCTCATTTTCTATTAGTCAATGGCGCGCTTTGTTTTGTTTCTTGTTGAGTGATAACCAAACCTAAAACCGCCACATTTACGGTCAGCTATGCCGTAAAATATAATTATTACACATTTATGTGTATAATAATTATATTTTTCGGCATAGCTGTCTGTAAATATATTAAGCCATATGGCATATGATGAATTTTTGTAGTCAACTATATTTAAGTGATTGCATTCTGTCTCAAAGTCCCTGTCGTTAGTCGTCACTTGTTGTGTAATACCATATCTTTTATTAGATAAAAATAATCTTGTGCTATTTTAAGATTATCTCGACAAACATTCTGTTTGTGGTCTCGCTAGTGAGAGATGAGTTTGAAAAGGTTCAGTAGAAGATATCAAATTATTCTCACCTTCATTAGTGTTAAGTATATTTTTTACTCAGATTAAATATAATATTTAAGATAATAAATGATGCCTGTGGCCTTGTGGACTAACGTTATCGTTAGTACACGTGTTTTACACAAACAATAATATCCAATTAGTTCTCGATCTTGATAAAGAGTTAAGCTTGAACAAAATTCGATAAATACCGAATTTAAAAAAAAGGGACAAAATTTTGTATAATTTACCAAATAAAACGGATCTCTAATATTTTCTTTACTTATTATTTACAAACCAAAATTAGAAAAGAAGGAAGGCGTGGAAGGTAATTAATAAGATTTTTTATAACAGAAATACCTGATCGTAGCTACCATAAAACGTTGGAGATTAAGATTCCGATAATTTCATTGGAATGTGAATCTATCGACCGCTACTTGCGGTTAGGACATAAAAAAACAACACGAGTAAACCCTGTTCCATTTTATTTATTAATAACTTAATATTATTCTTTATGACAAGGAAGACATGCTTTTTAGGTGTTTTTTTTTATTTTAAATATTGTTTTTAAATAATAAATTTTACTTAAATGTAAATTGTATACTTTTGGTCGCATCTTCATGATATTTCAAATACAAATATTCGATACTAAGCTAGTAATTTAGGACGCCATTATCGATACGTGCTTTTATTTTTATGGAATTATAAAAATATTAATGTTATAAAATCAGCTTCACGCTATATCCCGCATACAGCAGGGTAAGCAGAGGTAGCGTAGTGTTAAGACACTCCGTTCCCCACTTTCCGCCAAACTCTGGAGGCATTGCGTGTATGCGTGTATGTGCGCAATATAATGTTATAAATTTACAAATAAAAAATATAAATTTAAATATTTATTCTTTATATATAAAACATTTCCTACTTAACTTTTGATTCTAATTTTTTTTTGACATAGGTACATTTCATAATAAAATATATTTCTTGTATATTTCCTAATGATTGACTATTTTCTTTAAAATTTTATAAGAAATTTAAACGTGTTTTTTTTTCTAAATTTATAATAGGTAAACGTAATATATTCAGGAGACAATGGAAATATTTTACAATCAATTTAGATTACACGTTCTGATAACAGTAATGACATGTGATAAGACAAATGAATAGGGATTTCATGTATTGTTTGCAGAATGCAATAAATAGTTATAAATACTATACGTTTTTGTTTTAAAACTTTTACTTTGTAGAAAAAAATATATATTTTAATGTACACACTAACTTCTTCATATCTAATCATTTTAGCTAATAGTCTCTTAACAATATTTGTACAAAAATATTATTTAACTATATATACACAAATTTATCAAGTACACATTACATATTTTTTTGATATTTAAAAATTACTGTTATTTTTATATGATATATCAGTACAGTACGACAGTGGTCCAACTCGGGTTCTCAGTCTTCTAGACGCAATGCTCGGCTCCTTACTATTAATTAAATACCTAACTATTAACTACCTAACCATTAGTACAGTCATATCATATTTGAATTTGTTTGAGCTAGCAAATATTGAATATATCTTAAAGTAACAATATTTTATATATGTACATAATTTTTTTCAGTTCTTGGAAGACATAAGTTGCTGATGTTTTATATTATTCTTTTTATTCCCCTCTATAAGGCGGGTCGTGCGTCACGCGGGGACGGGGGCGCGGGGGTCGGGGGTCGCGGGGGTCGTGAGGGGCT
>JAATLQ010031274.1:0-10698 GCA_013421005.1 Heliconius erato x Heliconius himera | reverse complement strand
AAGATGGGTGTGGTGGCATTACACAAGTAATATACTCATAACATTGTTTTGTTTGATATTGTTTAATAAACATATTTTAGATTATTTAGTTAAGTGGTGGTATTGTTATTAATTGTAACTAAATGATTAAAATATTACTAGTGGCGACATTTAGCTATATGTGTACTTCCTTACCATCTGTCAAAGTCATATTCATTCTCTAATAAACTACTATCCAATGTCCATGCGTTTTATTAATAGATTTAAATATTAGACATGAATTTAAACTTGAGGCCAGTAGTGGCGCAGCGGTACGAAGTGTGACTGTAAACCCGACTGGTTGTGGGTTAGATCCCCACTCGAAGAGATGAAGTATTTAGTTAAATTGATATTTCCATTTCTTCGCTCTGGTGTCGAGCTAAGCGCGGCGTTGAGTTCTGCCACTCAACACGCAATGCCTCCAGAATCCGACAGAAAGTGGAGAACGGAGTGTCTAAGCACTAGGTTCCCTCTGCCTACCCTGCTGTGTGCGGGATACAGCGCGGGTTCAAATCCCGCTACGTTCAAATCTTTATACGTTTTCCAAATACGTATACGAGTATTCCTTTAGTTTTATAAATTTTATACGAAAATTTATTTATCACGTTTGATGGTGCTAAAGTAACATTACCTTCTATCATTACTATTACTATCATTATTTATATTTGTGTTTTCTTGTGCCGAGTCAAAACATTATTTATAAACTAAACCAACCAATTTATTATTAAAATAAACCAAGATGAAATAAAAATAGTCAATAGTGTTATGCCATACAAAAAAATTATCGAAACTAGTTCGAGGTCCCACTGTCAATGTTAGCTGAACGAATCACAGTTACCTAGTTTGCCTATAACGGTACTGTAATTTCAAGCAAATATCAATCAACTGTCCAACCTGGGTTTTTCAACTACCTTACTACTCGACTCGACATGGCTGTTGTTACCAAAATTCTAATAAATCTTACATAGCTCCTATAAAACAAAGAGATTCGCTGTACCACATCTGCAATTCTACTTTATTTAAAAAAATACAAATAGACCTTGTTTTCATTATATTTTTCTTGCAACCTAGCCTGATAACACAAGGTTCGAAGAAGGAACTTAGTGTCAAGGCATTCCGCTTTTTGAAGGTATCCAGGTCGTATCTACCTGGAAACACTGCCGCAGGTGGGCGTATAAAAATTTCGACGTAGCTAGATGAGAACGTATCATTAGTCAGAGCGCCTAGTCGGTTTCCAGGAGGCGCGGGTTCGAGTCCCGCTACGTCCAAATTTTTATACGTTTTCTAAATAAGTATTTTTCTTTCCTAAGTGTGGATTGACACTTTAAAAATGTAAAGAATATTTAAAACATATAGTTTTTTATTCAAAAATATAAGTAACGTAAAATAATTGTTATTTCAAATTCAAAAATAAGTATTATTAACTTATCTTTTCAATAATTTCCTTTTAGCTGGAAATGTGTAACATTCCATCAGCTAAAGCTGCCAGTTGGCTAGAATCCATGTCATATGAATTCTTATTCGGGTTTACAAAATTTTACTGCATTATATAGAAATATAGCCACTTTTATTAATCTATACTAATATAATAATCTATACTAATATAATAAAGCTGAAGAGTTTGTTTGTTTGTTTGCTTAAACGCTAAGATCTCTGGATCTACTGGTCGGACTTACTTTGTTTTTGTTTTGTATGAAAGCTGGATTCTTCAGAAGTGCTATAGGCTATATAACATTACATTACACATATTTTCTAAATATATTAAAACACTTTCTAATTTGACATGCAATTTATTCTGCCATGTTAATAACAACCGACCGTTGCTAAGCAATGGTTTGCAAAGTTTGTCGTTTTAAGAAAACGTCACACAAAATGAACTTGATTGCTTGGTATTCATCCTTATATACATAAATATAATAGTCACTTTTAGCATTTTATCTAGATTGAAATTATAATTTACTGTATTGGCACCGTGCACGACTACAGCGCCACCCAGCGTACGCAAATTTGTGGGCTTTGACGCTTTGATATATGATGGCGGGATTGTTTGAAAATATTCGTAAAATACTTTCAAATTCATTTATATTACTTAATTACTGTGATTTGGGTGGAAAAAGTGTCGATAAATCATTTTTGGTTATTCAAATTGAGAGAGGTAAGTAATCTCTATTCAAAATTGTGTTTTATTTTGGTTATATCAGAATTTGTTTACTACTTTTTTAGTTGTACTTTTACTGAAAAACAAGGAAACAAAGCAAATTTAATAGTAGTTAGTATAGTAGTTACCTAGTTTTAATATTATTATAATATTTTTTTTTCTAAATAAATGATTATTATAATATCAAAACGTAAACGAAACGAAATGTGATTAAAAAAAAAGTAATTAAAATAAAAAAAACACTATTAATACTGTATTTGTGATTGGTTGTTGATGTTTTAATAATAATTGGAAATTGTTGAATGTTACACCTGCAAGATCTATAAGTTGCTCATCATTACAGATAAATGAAAACCCAGTAAAATATATTTTTTTTTTGTTGAAGTCGCCACATCTGTGTATGTTTTTTTAGGGTATTACATATTTTGTTCTTCATTTTATTGTAATTGTTTATATAAATAGTTGAGTTGTCTATTTCTGTTTGTATTTCTGCATCACATACTTCACTATAAATATATCTATTACATGTAAATGTATTTGTTGCGTTGCAGGAACAACTGCAACTGCTGTGACTCATTTTTAATAACTTAGTAAAACGATAAGTCGAACAGATTGCTTTGACATTAATAAGTGACAAAGCCTACATTTTTTCTACTTTTGGCCACCATGAGCGCTGCGAGCGTTTATAATACCGTCACCTAGTACTACGCTCCCCAATAACATTCTAATAAATAATTAAGGAGATGTCATTGATTCGAAAAGCCTTCGGGCGGCATAACCGACGCGAAGTCAGAAATTTTCATACATTTACGAAATATTGTTAATTTTTTGTAATTATTTGCTGTTTATAATTAATTTAAACTACACTTTGGTTCTTTTCTTCTTTTCTTGGTGTGGTGCAAAGTTTGGCCCTGCGCGACATTACCCGCTACTTTTTATTTAATGTTTATCTATACTATTAAAAATACATTTATATTGAAACACATTTATATTAAAAACTTACGATCGAAAATTATTTCATCATCAAATTTAATAAAGATAATTTTCGGTTTTTATCTATACTAATATAATAAAGTGGAAGGTTTTGTTTGAAAGCTACGTTTTTCCAGAAGTGCTATAGGCTATGTAATATTATGGTGTACGTATTAGTTAGCCTTTAATAACGAAATAACTATAATAATGAAGCGAACATTATTCCATCATCAAGGATTTTTTATGAAATGCTTTGTCTTTTATGTAATTTGAACGTATACTTTTTGAGAAAATATAAATTTTAAATAATTCAACGCTCCGTTTACGGCCGCAAGTATAGGCATGAGTCCAGCGGGGGACGCCCTTGCCGCCGATTTCGCCCACGCAAGCAGCCATATTAGTGCTTGCAGTTTCTCAAAATTATTAAATGTATAAATTTATTAAATTAATAATTTATATTGATTATCTTATGGAAAATGCTGGATAATAAAACATTTATTAGTGGTATGCGAGCGAAGCCGCGAATGGGCCGTATTATATATTTCTTTTATTATACTTTTTTGTGCATTGAGGTACTTTAATAGCCAAATATTTACAAAATTAAATAATGCTGGCCAAATATATTAATGATTTAATAATTATTGTAAGTTATTATAACGCAACTATATATAATTGTCAGTTCAATTATACTATACATTAAGGTATAATACATAAAGATTTTTAAGATTTCAAAAAATCTTAAATGAGAAAGTGAAAAAAGTTCCCAATTTTCAAGAAACTTTATGCAAACGAAGCGACTGACCTCTTAGTATAAAATATAACACAGTATAAAATTATTTATTAAATATTATATTAAATATTATTTTTATTTCGTATCCAGTTTTGCACTGCGCCACGGTGGTCTCAAATTTAAAATTAAAAGGAACTCTTTCTTCCATTTCAATATTCTTTTTGCACCTATGTTATATACTCGGTAGCAAAAATAAACTAAAATGCTGCTCTAAACTATTATTCTCAGAAATCCGAAATATTTTTAATTTCCTAGCGGCTAGTGCAATATTTATTTTCTAGGTACAAAGGTTTTCAGAAAATGTTTTATGAAAAATTCTCTACTTATCCTAGAGCAGTTTTAAGTGCTTGCGGAACGCTTATTGCTTAATATGTATTCTTAAAATATTTCATATTTATTTTTAAAATAAATTTATTTACGCGTTATATATATACAAACATGGTTAATTTAATTTTTAAATAACATGTGGCGCAAGGGCTCAAACGTGCGACTGTAAATGTTACGGCTTGTGGGTTCGATTTCCATTCCAGGAAATATTTAATATTTTCATTTCCTGGCAACAACGTAAAACGCGGCGTTGAGTTCCGCCATGCAATGCCTAATAGAATTTAGTGGAAACTGGAGAACGGAAGTTTTTTAATGGGGTCGGAATATCTTGACACTAGGTTCTCAGGTTTCCTCTGCCTACCCTGCTAAATGCGGAAAACAACGAAGATGAAAAAAAGAGAACATAGAAAATAATTTAAATTGAACGAGAATTAGCTTCTTTTTCTAACTTATATAAGCTACCTGATACCAGCCGCGTCGTAAGAGCACATTTGCATTTTTATTACATACACTTTGCCGTTTTATTTATAGACGCTTCATTTTCGTTTTTTCAACTATATTGAAATAAATCAAATTCTTTATACTTCATACAAGCATCTTACACCAACTTTTCTCATGTTAATACAATATTAAATAATAATTTATATATCTAATAAAGTAAAAATTTACTGTTCAAATATAAGTCCAGTAAATGCAATGATTTCTTCCACTCGTGGAAATTGATCATTTCTGGAAAATTAAAGCCTTCTCTTATGTCTAGAATTTAGGTGAAAAACTAATTTGGAGTGTCTTGACACTAGGTTATGCTATGCTTATTAGCAACCTAAGTTGCGCAAGCCTGTTGCTGACTCACGCACATTGTAGAAATTTATTATTATTTTTATAAAATAACAAATAGTGGTAACAATATAAAATTAGATTTTCTTTATATAGGTCAAATGAAATAGACACATTGACATCATTTTCGTCGGTATTTGTTTCATTTCAAAGACAAAAGACCACTTTGATTGAACGGAATAAAAAATTGTTGTTTATTTTATACTCATCTTTTTGACAATACAACACATTACAAGACGTTGAAGAATTGTGTATTTAGCTAGGAAATTACAGAAAATAATAATTTAAATATTCATGTATTTAAATTCTTTTTTCAATATATTTTGGGTGAATTAAAATACAACGAGCCACGCCAGTCATGGCCCAAGGTCACAAATGTGTAACTGTAATTGCGACTGTGTGTTCGATCCTCACTTGAGTTTTTGATTGAGATTGAGATCATTGACTCAACTTGTTTACTTCAGCTGCTTCCACAGTATTATGTCCTATAGGATTTTACTTTGGGGTAATGCAGCCGGTATTCAACCAATAGTTGTGGGTAATTCAATCCAAGTTTTTAAACATTTTTAAAGTGTTATTCCACACTTAAGAAAGAAAAATACTTATTTAGAAAACGTATAAAAATTTGACCGCAGAGGGACTCCAACCCGCGCCTCCTGGAAACCGACCAGGCGCTTTCAATCTAAGTTCTCTCGACCTACCTGCACTGTGCAGGATGCAGCGTAAAGCTAAAAAAACAATCATAATCATCATTTTGTTACAGTCAATTATTACAGTCTCTTCCATATTCAGCCTTCCCGGCACACTTCTCAATATACCTGCTGGAAATTAATACTTGAAATTCCTATCGTAACACATCATGACGGGACAGATTTATAAAAAAACTACACCATACTTTCTTTTAGATTTTGTAATCGAAAAAACGAAAATAATTTTAATATTATATTAACCACCCCAAATTGGAATAGAACTCACAACCTTAGCTGCGTCACACTGACTTTATGGTGCTTTTAATACTAATGTCCATCACCTAGTGGTAGAATTTCCACCAACAACATTACCGTTCGTGCAAATCGAATCCAAGTTTCAGCAACAATACTCGAACTGCGAAAACTGAACAGTATGTAATAGTTACTTTTGGTTATAGCTGAAATCGTATATCTAACTTCGAATTATTTATTTATTAATTATTAACTATAGGGTAATGTTTTAAATAAATGTTATAATGTTAATATTATAATTTGGCAGAAAGTGAAGAACGGAAGTGTCTTATATTCCCATTAAGACACTTCCGTTCTCCACTTTCTGCCAAATTCTTTCAGGCTTTCAGTGTCGAGTAACGGAATTCGACGCCGAATAATTTTGTATACTAGCCCAACATAATCGTAACGTAAGCGTAGATGTTCTTCTAGTTTTATAAGTCACAACTACATATTTGGTGTTTTAGCTTTTTAAGTAGAAATAACACTCACAAGATACACATTATTGCATATATTTTTTAACGTATTTAAAGTGTTATTCCACTCTTAGCAAAGAAAAATATTCTTAATAAGTACGATTACATACAAATAATACAAATAACACTGAACGGAAAAAGACATGAAAACTATAAATATGGAGAGTAAACACAATATTAAAACCAGTCATCTCCATAGATATCCAGAAAATGAATTGCTATATCACTTAATTTAGCTCCATCAGATACAAGAATTCAACTTCAGTGAGTGTAGACGCCTAACCGATGCATAATTCATGGAAAACCTCTTCATTATAATCTCCGCGTGGCGCCACTTTTATTTTGACTTGACGTAGAACATAAACCTCGTATGTTTTTAGCTTTACGCTGTATCCTGTACACAGCAGGGTAGGCAGAAGAGAGTAGGCCGTTTAAGAGACTCCGTTTCCCATTTTTCGCGGAATACTAACTCGTATCTTACAGTATTTATTGTCCTATCATAGGTAGCTTCTGTGTATCGTATATCAGACGCCAAAAGAACTATAGCAATCTAAAAGTATAAAACAGTAAGTGATTTTGACTCTGCTAATTATTATTTATAAGAAGAAAATGGGCAGTAAAATGACAATATAAGAGTAGGTTCAGACAAAAGCTTGAAGCTACATTTCCCATGCTGTAACTGGTTAAATATTTAAAATGTGCGGATGTGCTCGTTCCCGCGAATATATTATGTGCCCTACCTAAATTATGAATCGAGGTACGCTTCAAAATAAATGCTGTCTGAACTGTGGAATTGTTAAATTTATTCAGAAATAAAATATACAGTCGTGGAGCACAGGCACCAGTGTGACCAAAAACGCGACTGGTGGCCACTCAACACGCAATGCCTCCGGAATTCGGCGGACATAGGAGACGGAGTGTCTTAACACTAGGTTTCCTCTGCCTACTCTGCTGTGAGCGGGATACAGCGTGAAGCTGATTTATTTATTTTAATATCTTAAACCACTAAAGTGGCAGCATCTAAACTTTTTACATAATACTACATGAAGTAAGAAAACAAGCATGAGAGGAGCATCCTACTGTCATAAAGTAAAACTTGTACGGGGGGTAGCGTTTTATCAATTTCTGATACTTTAAAAGTTGTAATATTATTATGTTGTAAGCCATTATTGGCTTAGGTTAAGGTTTATTTGAATAAATAAATAAAAAAAAAAAAAGTTAGACAGGTACCTTTATCAACATGTGTAAAAAAAACTTTTAATCATATTCATATATGATAATAATGACATACTTTGAAAGTATTTTTATATATTTTCAAATTAGTTATATTGATACTTTAAAATTGTGTAATTATTTATATAAATACTATATATAGTATTCAAATAACAACAAAACGTTTCAAAATATAAAGTTTCGAAATTAAATTTACAAAGATTAAATTTCAAAGATTAAATTTACTTGTAGAAGTCATGTAACAGAAGCGACTAAAACTCATGAGATTTTAAGGTAGATTACAAGTAGGGTCATCTCTACGCCCTGTGCACACGACTACCGCATTATGTTAACTTCGGTTTGTTACAAATTGACTGTACTCCAATTGTCTTACATACTAACAATAAACTTAAAAACTAAAAGCTTATTTTAAAAAAAGATTATCTTTCTAATATTCATGATTTTTCAGTAGTAACCTACTAGGACCACCTGAGACCTATCTTATACCTACTCATATGACTTAGAGTAGGTATTATAAATGTTGCTTTTATTATTAGTGTGTCGCTTAAATTTCGAGTTTAAGTACTCAAGGTAGGTCATAAAAGTAAACCTAATGAAAGGTAAGAAAATAATCCGTTATTCACTTTATGTTTATTTACAAGGATAAAAAGACTGGTCGCTCGCCCACCGGGGATTCCGCTACAATTTCAGCATTATTGATCAACAGAAATTACGTTGTAAAAGATGATAAACTTATGGCCTAAGAATCAGTGCATAAATCACACGCTTGTGCCCTTATGCGCTTGTGCCTCATGATAGCACGGTCCATTTGCTTTAAATAATATTCCTAAGTATAATTAATTAATATTTACTGTCAAAATTGTAACTTCGTATAAAATAAATGCCAGAGAACCAAACAAAAAAAACCCTAATTTCATAAAATTGATGAATATATATACAACCCTGCTGTGTGCGGAATATAGCGTGAAGCTGAAATAATTGAAGTAGAAAAACATCAAAGACAAATAATTATTTTTACTTATAGAACAAATTATAATGGATAGATAGATGCCTCTGGGGCAACTACACGTAGAAAAAACTAAGATGTCCATCTATGTTTTAGTACGAAAACCTTCTTATTTTAATTGTATAATAAATAAAAAAATGTTTAACTAATATTTTTTATTTATTATATTAATAGTTTTTATTTGTTCAATAGTCAACAAATTAAACCATAAAAATATTCAATAGATCTTAGATTATCGATAGCAAAGATCTGTGATATGTCTGATTCTGACAGTTTTAGCAGGCATTCTGCTACAGATGTAACGATATACCCTAACAATTTCAACTTATGCATATAAACCAAATGTTCTTGTGGGCGTGGTTCAGCTATTTTTCCATACTTTTTTTTTACTTTGAGGGATCGAACCTATAATCTGACGCGTATACAGTCGCACGCTTATATTCGTTACAACTAGTAAAAACTACTTTATTAAATGAGCTGAAATTCACTCTGACAAGATGGCATAAGTATTTAAAGATGAATGTGATTTTTCTCGAGTGGGAATCGAACCTACAACTTGTCGTATTGACAGTTACACTTTGTGCCCCTGAACCACGATTGACCTGAAATTTTCTCATTATTTAATTTATTTATTTCTAGTGAGAATGAATAAGTTTCATTCATTAATCTGTTTTAGTTTTTATATTGTAGTACTGTTTCCAAAGTCCACCTTTTCTTTCTTCAGACATATTGCAGTGATACACGTGCGCCTACGAGTTCCGTGGAGCACTGCCGATACAACGATCGCCATCCACACGCTTCGATAAATTGTGCAACCGCAGCAGAGACATGCTAAAAAAAATTAGAACTACCGCTAATGAACGTTAAATTGCAACTGTTTGTCATACACAACACCGGTAAATCTATCCATTTGGTTTTCATACATTTATCGTATAGATTTGAGTCTGATGGAATTGTCTTTATAATTATAATAAAGCGCTATCATACTAACTCCACTGTGACGATTATCCTGTTCTAAAATCTGTTTACGTAGGGAAAAATATATAATACTAAATATTAAGCTATTCTTACAGTGTACATTAAATTTATTATTATATCTAATTTCCTTATATTAATTACATTATTGTTTACATACTAATTTAATTTAATAAGTAAATAGTTTCTTAAGTTAACTCAAATCGTCTTCAGTCCAAAACGAAATGACCATACGAAGCAATATGTTCTAAAACATTTCATTCGGCCATCTGCACTTTTATTGCATTTAGAAACAATGCATCTTTCTAAATAATTTTATTTACTTTATACTGCGTCCCAAAATATTGATATCCAGTATAAAGTAGACAAAAAAATTATATTTGCAGACCTCTTGTCATAAACCGTAAATAGCATTTATTAGTCAGCATTATTGAAGAAGTTTCTTCGAACAAATTTTTGCCAAATTGGTTTTATTTATTACTAGCGGCTCGCCCACGGCTTCGCCCGCTTAAAATACATGATTATTGATTTAATAAGCAGAATTGATTAACAACTACAATAACTTCTAATATGATTTTTAAACGACATTATCGTCAATGATTTTTTGATTGTTTTAAATAAAAAAATACGACCATTGTTGATATTTGATATTTATAAAATATACATAAAGCTAATTATTTATTACACGTAGGGGAGAGGGGGGTAGCTTTGAACAGGGGCACCTTTGAAAATATGTGTTAACAGAGCTATTTTAAAAAGAAATTTTGTTAGATTTTTTTTGAGTAGTGGCAGCACTAACCTGCACACGTGTCACTTGTCACTGCTGATATATGAGAGCCCGTGGTTGAGTTACGAGGAGTGTTTGATTTTGAGTAAAATTTTATACATTTTTAAATAAACGCGTAAGGATCGCAGGGATCCAATTC
>JAATLQ010031273.1:0-10692 GCA_013421005.1 Heliconius erato x Heliconius himera | reverse complement strand
TTTTCAAGTAAATCGGTTCAGTAGTTTCAGAGAAAAATGCGGACAACAATATGTCGACAGACAGACAGACAGACAGACAGACAGACAGACAGACAGACAGACAGACAAGAAATTCAAAAAAAATCTTTTTGCTTTCTATTAGTCTTTTTAAGTGTCCCTCTATCCATTTCAGTCAAAATTACTAAATGTACAGACAAAATATTTTTACTGTCTTATTATATATAGAGATAGAGATTAAACAGTTAAGTCTTCATTATGAAGATATACACAGATTACCGTTCTTATTCTTATTTTCAGTCTTCAGATTTTCAGTCTCTGCTTTACTGCACTTGTTATTTTCAATAGTGACTTGTGCTTCTAAGACAGCGGGGTCCAATTTGACAGCAAGTAAAGCATCTGACAAAAAAAATCTTTTATACATAACATAATCTCATATCCATATTGTAATAAGCAATATAAATAATTTATAACAAGCATATAAGAATTTCGACGTAGCTCGACGAGAACGTGTGGTTGAGTTGATTAGGGCGCTTGAACGGTTTCAAATAGGCGCGGTTCAAATCCTGCTACGTTAAAATTTTTATGTTTTTTAAAAAGCTTTTGTAAAAAATATACAACCTTTGTTTAATATGAAATACGTAGATCGCAACCCACTAACAGCTTACCTATTTTAAAAGATATTAAGTTACTATAATTTCATGTATTATACAAATAGATATGAAGATTTTTTCTAATATTGATTGACCTGAGCGAAGCGAAGCTTTTACCGGTCAGAAATGTGTTTCGTTGTAATAATGTACTTCTCCTAAACCTACAGTTCTGAAATTATACAAGAACGTTGTGGACGACATGGTGATTGCAGCAAAGTAGTTTGGCGATAATTGTAATTGTAGTTTTTGAGTAAATGGTCAAAATGTGTCCCATAGAGTTAAGCTGTGGAACGTTTTGAAATTCACGTGCACAGATTAAAGTTTGACTACTCTAAAACAGCGCGTGCGGACAAATCAGAAAATTTGACAAAACTTTGTGCAACATCAGCAATCAGCATGTGGCGGATCCTAGTTAAAAATATATTGGTACAATAAACTTAATTACTTGTTAGTTTTGATTATGAAATTCTTATGTACCTTAATATACCTTACAATAATATATGGTTTTTGTTTCAGCTTCACGCTGTAGGTATCCTACATATAGCAGGGAAAATTCAAAATCGGAAACATTTCGTCTTGTGTGACGGAACTCAGCGTTGAGTGAAGGACTTAAGTCAGTTACCATAGAAATTAAAAATTAATATAGTAACTATGGTAATAATAAGGAGTAGTATGTAGTTTGGATAACATGGATATGGAATTGTAAAAAAATATTACTAAAAATAATAAATATGACCAATGACAATTAAATATTGTAACAAAATGTATCTACATAAATATAAATTATAAAAAGTACAAAATTTTCGTACATAAAATTCGCAGTGAAACACAAAGAAATTTTCTCTTACAATATTTGACTTTGTCAAAAATAATTGGCAGTTGGAAGCGGGAAAAGAAAGAAATCGTTAACGTTGCTGCCATAGCAATAAGAATATAATTAAATTTCAGTGTCAGACGCTAGCTAAAATACTTTTAGAATTTATATGCTACAAATGGAAAAAATGGCGGAAATTTTAATAAAATTTAAACAAATTATGCATATGTATCGTATTTTTATTATTACACACATAAATTATACCATATTTTGTTACGGGATGGAAATAAAAGAGTCAATATTAATGTTCGATGTATTACTTAAAAAAATAATAAAATGAAATAGTCAGAGGGTGCCTAGTGTTAAGACACTCCGTTCCCCACTTTCCTCCAAGTTCTGGATCCATGGCGTGTTGAGTGGCGGTACTCAACGTCGTGCTTTGACTCGACACCAAAGCGAAGAAATAAAAATATAAATGTAGATATATATTTCATTTCCTCGAGTGTCGAACGAACCCACAACCAGTCGATTTTACAGTCACACTTTACAGGCCTCATTTTTTGCAAGTAACTTGCCAATAAACTATAAACAAACAAATTTTGACTACTAGGGTGAAATTTTAGTAACTTTGTATATATTCCTATAAAATACGTTTTATAAGGACTATCTTGCAAGTCTCTTCTATTGCACATATTTTTTAAATGGCGGATATATCACACATTACACACTGTAGTTTCTTCGTTTAGTAATAAAGTATATTTTAGTAAAACTCAAATTTTACTTACCACAATTACGATCCCTCTTTTCTCGTAATACAGCTAGTTTTGATAGGGAATTCTGTAATGTTATATAAAGGATTATATACAAATGTTTAATAATAAGCATCTTATTCTACATTAATTGAATTATTATTATTAATTCCTAAGATTTAATGGAGAATATAAAGACAACGTGTAGGCTGTAGCCCAGTGGGTATCTATCTATGTGTAAAGATTTTTGCTATAAAAATTCAAATTTTCTTATTAATTTTTACGTCTACAATTTTGTAATAACTGGTATCTTATTTTACTTCTTCAGGGTGTATTTTTAAATAAAACCTTAGCTTGACATAAAATAATCTTGATCAATAGAAACTAAGGACTACTATGACAATTATTAGTCGTGGTTGTGAAGATCTAAATCGTATTATAGAAAATTATATAATTCTATTCATTGTTAACGACTTGTAAGCCAGTTGACCAAATAGCACTTATAATAATACAAAATACGATAACAAGAGATACATACCACGTAGGACATTTTCGGCAATCGTCCTTCTACTTTAATTCCTTCATAAAATGAATTATTACAAATAGTTGTCATATCCATGCTTAACTATTTTTACTTAAGAGAGGATTCGTAACAACTTAAAATAGTTTCCAGGTAAAAGATTTTAAGACGATTAATGCTTTATTTTTATGACTACCTCCATAAATTACTATAATAAAAATAACTAATAACATATTGAAAAATATCTTCGCTAGATATATTAACTATTAAGTAAATAAACTCCTTGGTGATAAAATAACACATTAAATATATATGATATTAATTTTGAATATTTGTAAAACATTTGAAAATTATTAAGCCAATGTCGCCATCTTTGACATTAATGACAAACAAAATAAAAATGAGGCATAAAACATTATCGCTATTGCTCAACAGATGGCGTCTTAAAATTATAGCACAATTTACAATCTAGAAACATATACTTGGATTGGAATGCATTTATGTTTATTGAATATGTATTGTAAGTATTTACATTATTAATTTTAAAAAAATTATTTTATTTAAATGTATATTTTGTAATATTTAAGGTAATATTATACATGTGTTTAATATAACTTTTTCTTTTTGTCGCTTTACTACCTATACATACTAATATGTATATAAGAGAAAACTCTTTTTTAAATTTAATAGAAAAAAAAATACAATAAGAAAAAATATAGAGTTCCAATTTTTTTATCATAGTCGACCATTCTTTTGTGGAAAATGACTAATGAATATCGCTTCGCTTGTGACTCTCGTAGAGAATATTGGCGTGCGCCCGCGACTACCGAGTGACGACAGTAGAGCTATACCAATCGTAATCGTTACCTAGATGTAACCAAGTGCGGTCGTGTCTCTGCAGGGCTCGTTGTAGTTCGAACGAAAGCCCTTAATAGTGCCTTTTCAAATGTAGTCCCTTTCGTGTAATCCATATTAAAAGCGTTTTGAACAACGAGTGGGTAATCCATGCACAAGTAAGTATGTTTTTTTCATTTACTTGCTTATTGTAGTTGCACAACTTTCAATAAAGAGTTTTTCATGGAAATAAGGTCGATTTGTATAGATAATATTGTATATTGATATAATGAATGCTTCTTGTTAATGTAATTTGTCTTTTTTTACCCGCTTTCTCTACAATTTTGGTAATTTAAACAGTTAATTAAAATTTCTCTCTACAATCATCAAAGATTATTTAGAGTCAGTATATGAACTACATTTACAATTTCACTTTCAAATTATAATTCAAATAATATGTGTAGGTTTTTCCTTGTTGATATGGAATTCTATGTCAAAGAGTATATGACATTTGACAGGTTTTTCTCTAGGAACTGTCTAGACGTGAGGCACTTGACCTCAATCGGTTTATGAACCGATGTCCCGAACAGTGTCCCCACGTACCATAAAAGAACACGTGGTAGGCATATTTAGAACAGTTGCCAGGCAATCGTTGCTAAGTCATTTTAATTAATACTTTCATTACATTTTTATATTTCCAATTAGAAATAATATTACAGATTATAGAACTAATTTTAATTTAGAGTACGTTCATATATGTACGCTATATACAGTGTACGCCTGTTCATTTACTTGTATAATTATATATACACTTTCAAACTTATATATAATTAACCATGATATGTACAATTCAGGAAATGATTATCTTTTGTTGCCCGCCTTGAACAATTGTTTTTTTTTTTCAAATTGTACTGAAGAAGTTAGCTTCACTCATTACGTGTCATTCACGTGTATATATAAATTGGTTCTAAAAATAATGTAACATGTCGCGTAGCGTACCACAACTTGAATAGATTTTGAGCTATCACTATTATCGCTTTATCTGCGCTGTAACCATGCGTAAGATAAGATTTATGGTGTCATAAAACTATGGAAAATACCACGTATCATTAAGGAAAACTTTACAATTGATGTGACAAAGTAGTAAAGCATAGTCCACGCAAACAATTTGCGTTTATGTAAATCCATTTAATTACATATCATAATGGTATTTACCAACGTATAAAGAATATATAATAATTTATATGATCCAGTAGGAAGAAATAAAGAAATGAGAAACATTTTTTTTTATATTTTACATTATGGTCAAAAAGTTGTAGACTCCCTGAAGTTAACTGTAAATGGCTGCGCAGATTTGGTTTTACGATTTTTCTTACATCTGATTATTTTCTTACAGTATATATACGGAAACAAATCACAACATAATGTAAACGTAGTAAAATCTCGCTACAGCCACAAAATATAATCGTTTACAACACACTAATAAAAGAGTTAACTAGCTTTTTTATTAAGTGTGGAAAATACCTGTGGATGTCAATGAGTAGAATTAGTAATATTTTTAAAGAAATTTCTAAAAATTTCTCTAATATACTCTTCTAAAAGAGTGACTTAGAGTTTTACCACCATCGAAATAATATTGTTATATTCAAGTTGTAATACAGAGAGGTGTATTTAGAATATCTTAATAGGCATTTACAAAATGCCTTTATCCCAAAATGATAAAGTGCTCGTGCAAGGGCAAGTAACACAACAGGTTTCCTTCATCTAGAGCACTGATTCCCAACCAGTGGTCTGCAGAAGTCTAAATATGGTCCGCCAACGATTTTAATTTTATGACTGGGGATGGTTTGGCGACATTTCTGTTTAATTATCACAGTTGATTTTTATTACACCTACTTACATAGTGGTCCCTGCTAAGAAGAATGATATAAAAGTGGTCCTTGATCAAGAAAATGTTGGGAACCCCTGATCTAGAGCGACCAATTGTATACCATTTGGCCTTCTTCTTGCCATCCAGCAGGCTCTATTTTTCACAGTAAAGTACACAGAAGGACCAGAACAAGAACGCCTAATTGATTTTTCGAAATTAAAAAAAAATAAAACGGACGAATATCTGGTACAAATCGTGAGTCTTCTTAAACCTCTAGGTCCTATAAGGTAGCTAGCAATTGTGAAAGAAGCGCAAGAGATCTTATAATATGAACTTTTACGTTCTGTTCTTTCATATGTCATAAGTATAAAAGAATATTTTTGTTCATATTGATTTTTAGTTAGTATTTATAAAAGTTGTTCTTATATAATCTGTGATATTTTGGTTTTAGTAGCCCAGCGCTTTTAGTCATCAAGTATAGACTTAACTATATTTATTTAAGACAATTGTGACAAATATATTACAATTATTCAACATGGATTAAATATTTTAGTTGTTTGTTTGTCAGTTTATGGATGAATATATTACATCTAATATGATATCTGTTGATCTAATAATATTGACAAATAACAGCATTTTTTTTATAAATACAGTTTTTACGTAAAAAATTATATATATTAAATTTTTTACATATTTAGAAATTTTAAGACATTATACTTAGTCACTGCAATACAGTTAATTTGTTCTTATTATAGAAAACAATGTACTATATAAATCTTACGTTTCTTTGTTATTTTAGTGTAATAGTTGGAAAGTGAAAATTCTCATTCGTTTAAAATCTTCACTTTAAATAAAAAAAAACAAAAGAAAGTTTTCGTAAAAGCGCATTGTCAAATGGTCGAAGATTAAAATATTATAAATAAAACGAAACGTGTATTGCTGTAATTTTCGAGAATTAACAATTCCTAACTCGTTTTGTCCTTCTGACTCAAAATATGAGTCACTTTATACTTACTAGACTGTAAACCATTCTTCCGCATGAAAGTTGGATTAACAACTGAATTGTGCCACATAATGTCTTTAGATTTGTTGCATATAAGAAAAAAAAATGTAGAAATAATATAAATAGCTGAAATAATATTTATTAATATTTTCTCTATCTGTGCAATTATTAAACTATTAAACTATTTATTATGAATTTTTAATAAATTTCGTAAAAAACATTTAAATATCATCATATTTAAATAATAAAAGTGAGCTAATAATGAGTAAGTAAGTACTTATTTGCTGATAAATTCGAGGTAATTATGATTCATTTCGCCAACATAGATACATAGTTTATCAATTGATGAATAATGTATGAAATAGACAGTTCATATCCTATTTGTCAGTTATACTATTAGCAGTGATAATTAATATATTGGTATGCCTAATAAGATACTTAATATACTGAAGGATTTTATTTAAAAGGATTAAATTATGTAAAGAATTAAATTTAAAGAATGTGTTAAGGTACTTTTACGATGGATGTCATAAAAAAATATTTAATAAGTCCTCCATGTAATAGCTGTTAGATACTTAAATCCTACTTCCTGCCACTCAACTGTCTCCAAAATTCGGCGGAAAGTGGGTAATGGAGTGTCTTAACGCTATTTTCCCTCTGCCTACCCTGTTGTGTGCGGGATACAGCGTGAAGCTGTGAAGCTGAAAGTTTGTGAGGATGGATGTTTGTCCCACTTTTACGCAAAAACTACAAAACGGATTCAGATGAAATTTGACAGTAATTTATTATATACACATCAGAATAACATATAGGCAATTTACATTAATACTCTGAATAATTTAAATATAATATAACAATAAGTTTAAGCGAACGAAGCCGCGTGTAAATCGCTAGTATAAAATAAATTGATATAAATTGAACTTGGAAAATAAATCATATCCTTTGAGTGACATTTAAATAAACATTAGGTATTATTTTCATTGTGAGCAACTACGTTGGTAAACCGGTAAGGAAATAGCTAGTTTTAGTTATATATTTTATATATTATAACATGCATTGTTCGTGACATTTTAACCCTTTTCTTATCAAAATAATATATGTTTTTTCTAATTATTATAACGAGTGCCTAGCTAGTCAAAAAAAATATTTATTATTGAATCGACACGGCATGGAGTTGAGTTCCGCGTTTCGACACGCAATGTCTCGAATATTGGGTACGTGGGGGACGGTGGTTCTTAACACTTAACAGTTGGTTGTCACATATGTAAGTTATTAAAACACAAAATTCGTACAGCTGATCGCTTAGATTTTGTATAATTATAATTTCAAATCACCATCATTATATTAGTGCGCGAAGGAAAGAAGGAAGCTTTGTATAATACTTCTTACGAAAATATGGAAGAACTACTAGTTATATAGTTTACATAGAGTAAAGCAAATATTTTTTTATAATAACACACTAGAAATAGGTGCACCAAATAGATACCATGTGTGTACATATAAGTACAGTTTTGAATAAAATGATAATTGTATCATTTTACTTATCAATAATGGATAGGGAATAAATAAACTTTTTTGGTAGCACTCGTATAGAAACCATTTGTTTTAGTGAATTCTTTAATCTATCTCAATTTGTCTGTGCTACTTCCCGCAATTAGTCTTTTATTGATATAAACAACGTACGAATTAGATAAATAAATACAAAAGAAGAAGTTACCAGACTTTGTTTTGTAAACTATTTTCTAGGAAATAATAATATGTTATCTGTTTTATCATAGAGCTATATAAATATGTATATTAACTATATACATAATATATGTATTTTTTTAATAAAATAGTTGAACATATTTAGATAAATAGAGCATGAGTTGAGTTCAATACCATGCTCAGGATTATAAACTATAAGTGATTTATACATAACTAGCGGCCTATTCGCGGCTTCGCCCGCTTATTACCTATAATACTTTTATTATGCTGTATTTACCAACCGATTGATACATTCAATCATGAACAATTTGTTGTCATAATTTTGAGAACTGCTTGAGAGGCTGCCGATGACATATCGGCGGTAAGGCGCCCCCTGCGGGACTCGAGTCTAGGCTTGCGGCCGTAAACAGAGCGTTGAATTATTTTTATTATCCATTTTCTAGATAAGTATACGTTTGAATTACATACTATAAAAGCCGAAGATTATCTTCATTAAAATTCCTTGATGATGAAATAATTTTTGGTTGTAAGTTTCCATATACATGTGAACAGTCTTATTGCGGACTTTTTTTTAAAGATTTTTGTCATACAATGTACTGACATATAATTAAAAATTTTTGCAACGCACGTGCTAAAATCGATTTGATGGCTTTCGTTATTATTTCTATTTCGTTATTTAAGGCTAACTTAGACTTCCTATCATACAGTATCCATGATTGAATGTATCTATTTGTCGGCAAATGCAGCAAAATAAAAGTATTATAGGTAAAAAGAAATTGTGATTATCTTTTCCGTGACATATTTACTGAGACAAGGTGTCCTCAACGAGTATATTGCTTTTTACTTTACTTTATATTGCCTATAATTGATAAATAATCACGACACTAACTTTAATTAACTAATTTTATCTGCATTATATTATAGTATACAATATACATGTTGTAATAATTACGCAATAGATAGGTGCTGGTGGATAAGTATTTTATATATTTTTTATCTTATTCTAACTAATTATAAATTGCAAGAAATCACTTAAGCTAAAAAGTAAATTAAACAACATAAATTTTTAATGTAAAAAAAATATATAAAATATATACATTTTGTTAACCTAACTTACTTATAATAATTATAAAAACATATAAATTTATATATAGATAGATAAAGCGTTAATCGATAATCATTATGAAAAATTATCTATTGGCTATTTATAAAGATTTTTTTGATCATTTTTATCCGAAGCTATACTATAATTAATAAATTTATCATTATAAAAGATAATTTTAAGTTATTCGACACTCTTGCTCTCCAATGCTTACAGCATTAGGGAGCCTTGTTTTAAAATAAATATGACGTTGCTCCTATTCACCTAGTACATTTCTTGCAGATCAGTAGCGGTCTAGATCAATCGACCGTCCGCCACCGTCATCAGCAGTTTCATCCCGATGGGTTGAGAACGCCGACATTCAGTGTTTGTGGGGCACACCACTGACGCTGTGAGTATTCAAAATTATTTTTATACTTAATTTAGTTTAAATTAGGGCGGTTTTAACGATTTACCTTCATAACGCCTTCCAATAAGAAACGACAGTTCCCAGGAGGCGCGGGTTCGAGTCCCGCTGCGTTCAAATTTAAAATATTTATTTTTATACGTTTTCTAAATACGTAAGAAACAACAGGTTCTAGGTAGTAAGTACAGCCTAATTTTTAAATTATATATAGGTAGGTAATTGAGGATGGATTAATAATAAGGTTGCCTGTAAAATAAAAACCAAATAATATTTTATAAAAAGATATTATAAAATTTTCTATACAATATTAAATTTAGTACGATAATTAATGATCATAATCTGACTATCAAAATATAGGCACTATAATTGTCGCTCGTTGCCGTATGTGATGCCTTTATCTTGACGAGTATTAACTTCAAGATAATTTAAAATTTAAATAATATGTTACTTAACGTATTATTCACATAAAGTGAAATTTATATATTACGTATTATGTTTTTTTTCTGTATTATTTCTTGCTTGCTTTATCTGCGGCTTCGCCCGTTTGGTCATGCTCTCTCTAGCTCTTCTGTTTATAAAACAATTTTTATTGTAACTTGCATTTTTCATTGAAACTGCTTTTGGTCGCAGTTTGACGTAATAAACCTGCCTTGGTAAATGGAACAATTATTCAATATTTCAACAATATTTTTATTCGTATAAATTAATTCTTGAGATTAGCGCATTCATACAAACAACCTCTTAAGCTATATCATATTATTAGTATAAATTGATAAGTAAAATAAGTTTTATGTAATAACTAGCGGCCCGCCCACGGCTTCGCCCGCTTAAAATACATAATTATTGATTTAAGCAGAACTGATTGACAACTATAATAAAATAAAATAAATAAATAAATCAGCTTCACGCTGTATCCCGCACACAGCAGGGTAGGCAGAGGGAACCTAGTGTTAAGGCACTCCGTTCCCCACTTTCTGCCGAATTCTGGAGGCATTGCTTAACCGCCGCGCTTAACCTCGCCACCAGAACGAAGAAAT
>JAATLQ010031271.1:0-10689 GCA_013421005.1 Heliconius erato x Heliconius himera | reverse complement strand
TTTCTGATTAGTTAGCATAGTTTCTTCTCTATACTTATTTTACTGAGTTTAGTCCATGTCCATTATAGACTTCATATCCATTCTCTATTCTCTATTCTACGGTTACCTAAAGCAGTTAATCACTGCAACCGAACTGGTGAAAACAACAAATTAAAATACAATATTTTACATTCTGACGCCATTTTAATGAATAACAAAACTTTTAGTAAGTACTTAATTACGCTTTATACTAGTTTTACCGCAAACGTACATACGTGTACGTTCACGTTTAAGCCTGCTCCGAGCATGTAGTTCAGATTACTAATTAACCGCAAGAACTTTCGAGAAACTGAATATTTCCAACGTATTTTTTTTATAAACATTTTATTTACACTTCTCTTCGTAATACCGCATTTTATGTTTCGATATAAATGTGCATATTTTTGACCTCATGGCCCAAATATTTCGAAGAACTTAGTATTATGGTAAAAAATACGTATTTTTAGCTTTACGCTGTCAATGTACTGCAGAGGAAACATTGTGTTGAAACACTCCACTTTCCGCCGAGGTTTCAGGACATTGCATGTTAAGTAGCGGAACTCAACGTCGCGTTTTGTCTGGATTCTAGAGTGAGGAAATGGAAATAATTAATTTCTCCAGTGAGAATCAAACTGTCGCGTCACGACAGCCTATTTCGAATTTGTCTCGAGTTTTTTCTATATTTGTGTGTCAATAGAGTGTTAGGTATTCCGAAGAGATATTGTAAAAATAGAAGGTTTGGGTGGAATTTTAATCTGCTAAGCTTAAACTAGCTACTAATACTAATTTGTTTGATGTCTTATTTATTTCTTCTATACATACAAATAAAATTGAAGTGTCTGTTTGTGATTTCGAAATAACCGTGTTTATTTAAATGTATACAATTATGGGGCCAGTCGTGGAGCAGGGGCACAAAGAGTGACTGCAAAACCGACTGGTTGTGGGTTCGACCCCCACTCGAGGAGATGAAATATTTACTTAAATTTATACTCCCTTCCAATCCCTCGCTCTAGTGTCAAGGCAAAGCGCGGCGTTGAGTTCTGCTACTCAACACGCAGTGCCTTCAATATTCGGCAGAAAGTGGGGAAGGGAGTATCTTAACACTAGATTCCCTTTGCTTACCCTGCTGGGTGCGGGATACAGCGTGAAGCTGATATAATTATTTACACAATACTAAAACATAATCACACAATTTAATTTTTTTTTTAATCTCTGTCTATCTCTCTGTTTGTCCGGACCAATTTCCAAAAGAGCTGAATCGATTTAGGATTCCATTGAAAGATAGAGGAAGCTGTGCTTTATCCTAAAATTTCCACAGGATATTTATATATATTTTTGTCAAAGTTGTCTATAACCAACTCATCAGTTTGCTTATAAAAATATATTATCAAAAGTATAGATATTTAGTGATAAATAAATATATATAATATATTCATATTGTATTCACCGTATATATAGATAGGCTTTACAATAACGTCGCAGCCCGGTATCGCACTGCAGCCCAATGAAATATTAATGCGCTTGTAACATTTATTTTGTAATAAATGTAAATTTTAAAATACTTTCCATACACATTATATAATAAAATATATGTGCAACTTAAATATGATTTAAATTAAGTAAACTAAATCCACACTTCCACACTTCCACAGGTTGGCTGGAAGAAATCTCTTAAAGAGATAAGTCCACCGAGGCTAACTTTTTTTTTCTGTTAAATGTTCTTTTTTTTATTTTGAATGCAATAAAGAATATTATATACCAGATCCTTTACTGGACCTTTTAAAATTGAGGCACACTACACTATACTAACAAGCCTAAATAGTTATATTCAATTTTTGTACCTTTAGTTGGTGCTACCTCTGAAAGGGCCCCACTTTTAAAGTAGTAAATACGAATACCGTCTTAACTACACATTAAAATAATAATCCTCAAAATTTAAGCTTTGCTAAAATTACGTAGGTCTGAGAGCCCTGGGATTTTAGGTAAAATTTTTTTGATCGACCAATGTCGAATTCTTATATCGTTCGTTGTTTTTCACTTTAATAATATTTAAAAAATATATATAATAACATTTTAAATTATTTATAGAAATGTGTTCACAATCTTAAAATATTGTATACATAATCACAATTATACAAAATTATACACAGATATACATTTCAAGTTAAATTTATACGCCCAAAACGTTTGTATTTTTTTTAATTTCGAGCTAAGCTTTGAACATATGGGAAGAGGTAGCAGAGAAGGCAGAGAGAACATGGGAAACTAATGTTAGGACACTTTGTTCTTATTAAGACATTTATGCTCCTCTTCATTCTTTTTATATATTTCTTATTTTATTTTAAATCAAATTTTTATTTTCAAGTAATTCTATCCGAAACGGAAATTAAACTCCACTCTTTATGTACTTTGCAAAGAAATGCTACGCCATAGAAGCTCTACGAGTCTACGACTATATCTTGTATAAATATTTATTTACATCAATTATTAAAATCTGTGTCGTTTTATATATTATTATACAATCAGTTTTAAGTATACATATATGTAGATATTTACATTTAAACACAATTAATAAATATATAAATAATAAATGTGAAAGTTTTTGTGGATGTATGTTTGTGCAACTTTCACGCAAAACTAGATTTTATATTAACGGATTTAAATGAAACTTTACATTTAAATAGCTTGTATATCAGAATATCAAATAAGTTATGATTTATTTAAAGATATTGTATAATTTGGATGTAATATAACAACAAATTAAAGTGGACGAAGCCGCGTTTGGGTTGCCAGTGTAATAAAAACACAATTACAAAAATATTTAAAAAACCACATTTATTTATTTTACTTTAAACATGGAAATAATTATTAAAATCAACCCTTACCGTTGCTTGCTCTAATCTAATAAAAAATATAATAAATGCCCTATAACTTTTTGTCAAAGCCCTAGTTTTTAATTAAAATCTAAAGCTCGCTCTAATTGCAACGTCTAATTCTTTTTGCATTTCATAACAACAGCGAATACGACAAGCATATTTTTAGCAGCTTTCGAAAATATTGATTTTCATTAATAATATTTGAGGCCAGTCGTGGCGCAGGGGCGCGACAGGTTTGATTCCCACTCAATGAAATAAAATATTTAATATTTTCATTTCCTCGCTCAGGTAACTCGGCAAAGCGCGGCGTTGAGTTCCGCCACTCATTATACAATGCCTACACAAGTCAGCAGAAAGTGGAGAACGGAAGTGTCTTAATGGGAACGATGTGATGTGTGTGATGTGTGATGTTTAATTCTTTAAGTCCGATTACCGACGCCGCTTGTGCTATGGCACATAGAAGAGTAGGCAACAGGAACCTGGGAACTTAGTGTCAAGATACTCTGTTAGCGTTAAAACACTTCTGTTTTCCACTTTCCATCCAAAATGGAGGCATTGCGCCGCACTTTGCCTAGACAATAGAGCAAAGAAATGAAAATATTATAATAAATATTTCATTTCCACGAGTGATAATGGAACCCACAACCTGTGACGTAAACAGTTACACACTTACTACTACGCCGCGACTGGCCTCAAAATATATATTTAAATAAAGATTTGTAACGTTATTTTTCATTTCAATCTTTTAGGGAAATGATGATGCATTTTGTATAACAATACCGTTGCAATCTCAACACTACAATGATTTTTTTTTAATCCATATAAAAATATATAAACCAAATAGATTTTAATACAAAAAAGAAAAAATCCGATATCAAAAATCATCAAGATATCTCTGGAAATATACCAAATCTCATTCAATATTCGTAACTGCTTATTACTGTAGAGGTGTTGGAAGAACTCCAAGAGATAATACTGCGGACAACTTACTTTATAAATTTAGATAAGTTCACCTATAGGCCTTTCAAAGTAAAAAAAACTTAACAGTATGTACAGAATAGTTAGAACTGGCCATTTTGATAGTAATTTGTTTAAGGTAAAGTAAAGAATCGCAAGAATTCAGCAGAGGCAGTCGTGGCTCAAAAGCACAGCGTCTGACTGTAAATGTAACGATTGTGGGATCGATTCTCCCTGAGATTTTGAAGGAGAATGAAGTATTTTCATTTTCTCGCCCTGATAAAATGACAAAGCGCGGCCTCGAGTTTCGCCACTCAACTCATATTATATAAGTTGAGTCGAGAAACTCAACGCGTTGAAAAGTATGCGAAAAATGAGGAACGGAGTGTCTTCAGAATACGTCATCTGTTCTTGCTTACCTTTCCGTATGTGGAATACAACGTGAAGCTTAGTGCTATTTTACAATACCACTGGTTCCACTCGTCGTTGATAATTTTAATTAAAGCCGTAAACGTATAAAATAAACATAAAAAGTATAAAATTATAAAAAAAACTTATTTTCTTTGTTTGTCAACATATCAAAATGTAATTTTTTTTTATTACTTTTTATTACTAAATATGCATTGTTCGTATATAAGCGTAAAACAGAAACAATGACACGCAACCCTAGTTTACTAATTAAACACCAAAAAATAACCTAAAAACAATAAAATACTCTCACAACACTAATATTATCCCACAACAATTTAATTTTATTGAGGCCAGTCATGGCGCAGCGGCACGAAGTGTGACTGTAAAACCGACTGGTTTTGGGTTCGATCCCCATTCGAGGAGATGAAATATTTACATAAATTTATATTTCCATTTCTTCGCTCTGGTGTCGAGGTTAAGCGCGGCGTTGAGTTCTGCCACTCAACACGCAATGCCTCCAGAATTCGGCAGACACCTGCCTGCCTGCTGTGTGCGGGATACAGCGTGAAGCTGATTTATTTATTTTTATTTTAACAATTTCATTTAAATTAATCATTTTCAATATAGATACAACATTATTCCTACGAAAATAAACATCCAACTGTGTTATTTTGACTGCTGCTATACGTAACAGAACAACGCGTCCAAAAATACCTCCAAAGCTACAATAGGAGGCGATTTCGAAATTAAATTTGTTAGTTTCACATGAACAGACCAGTTATAAAGAGCTCAGGTATTTCATTACCTTGCCTTCGCCCAACGAATAAAGCCTTATGTGAATGCCGTATGAATACCATGATGGATCAGTGCTATTTGGCCGTCAGGAGCTGAGATGCCGGTGCGCTCGTTGCAAATTATTTTTAATGTTTTTTTTTAAACTCTTTACATCTTTCCGCGTAGAAAACGATTCTCCTTTTTTTAGAAAACGATTCTAAGGTCATAATTTTAAATTTACAATACAGGAGTTTAGGCCAGTCGTGACGCAGAGGGCGTTGTGGATTCGATTCCCACTTGAGATATTTAAATATTTCCATTTTCATTTCCTTACTCTATCGAGGCAAAACGTGACGTTGAGTTCCGCTACTCAACATGCAAGGCCCGCAGAATTAAAACGGAAACGGTAATAGAATGTCTTAATACTAGGATCCCTATTTCCGGGACACAGGGTGAAATATTTAAAAAAGAAAAAAATATTTATACTTCACTGTTCAGAATGCAAGATTGAATGGTTTATGACGCCGAATGTAGTTTATTATCGAAACTAATTTGCGCAGGGCGGATGCGATCGCAGACGCATTGCGACATCTAAAGCTAACGGTTTACGGTACTTTTATATTAAATTTATTATGAATAATTTAATATTATGTCATTTTAAAAAGCTATTTTTTATTATTAAATAAATTATTAAATATAAATTCTCCTTTTTGCAATATCCACAGCTCACAAAATTTGACGTCATATTATTACATACTAGGTACATAATACATACTTAGCTATGACAATACAATCGTTACTATAATCGAAAATTTCGAACTTATCTCTTCAATGTGGCAAACGGAAGTGTCTTAATGGGAACAGAGTATTATAACATTAGGTTATTCCCTCTGTTTACTTTGTTATGTACGACATAGAGTGTGGAACTAAAAAAAATGTGTGGAACTAGAAAAATATCTCTTTAACATTACAGTGTAGACAAAAAATATCTAGTGTTAAAATAATGAAAAAGAATGAGATTGTAAAATCGCCTGACTGTGGGTTCGATCCCCAATCGAGGAAATAAAATATTTACTTAAATTTATATTTCGATTTCTTCGCTCTGGTGTCGAGGCAAAGCGCGGCGTTGAGTTCCACCATTCAACACACAATGCCTCCAGAACTCGGCGGAAAGTGGGGAATGGAGTGTCTTAACACTAGGTTCCCTCTGCCTACCCTGCTGTGTGCGGGATACAGCATGCTAGCTAATAAAAAAAGTTAAGATATTCCGCTGTTGACTTTTCACCTTACAGGTATTATATATGAGGTGGCGGAATACCGAAAAAGACTAAAGTCCTTTAATTCTCCGGTCTGTTGAGGACCGGGAATAACACAACAACATTGACAACAAAATCTGCTATAGATATAATTGACAGAATATTAATCTCTATTTAAACCGTGAAACACAATCTGAATGTAAGCACAATGGTTGTGAGCTCGATTCCTAATCGAGAAAATTATTATATTTAAATTATTTTTTCCGCATTTCGATTCCACTACTCAACTTGTAATCTTTCAAAAAGTGAGCCGAAAATTAAGTACGGAGTGTCTAAACACTAGGTTCCCTCAATCTACTCTGATACTCTGATGCGGAAAAAGCCGTAAATTACCTCAAAATCAATACAAGTTTAACACAGCCATCAGAACTACCAAACGATCGGAGTATCATATTTTAAACAAACCAATTACCTTATACCGTTCGCAAAATTAATAAAATGAACTGCACCTGCATACAATTTCTAATAAATTTATTTTCCATACCAATTAAAGCGGGTAGTGTGAATATTTAATTCAGCTAAAAGTGACTGCCAAATGAAATCTCCTTTTCATTTCGTTTCGCAAATGCGACGCGACGAATTGGTACATTTTCCATTACAGATAAATATCACCCTGCATTCTTTGCTTAACGCGAGCGATGCTATTCTTTAATTAAACGTTATTTATTTAATTTTTTTTTTAATAAATTAAAAATAGCAGAGTAGGCAGAGTGAGCCTAGTATTATGATACTCCGTTCCCTATTTTCTGCAGAATTCTGAGTTGAGTGACGGAACTCAACGCCGCGTTTTGCCTGGACACCAAAGCAATAGAAAATAAGAGATATTTCATTTCCTCGAGTGGGAATTGAACCCAGAGTCTGTTGCAGTCAGACTTTGTGCAAATTCAAAAATTGTTTTAAAATAAAGCATTTTTAAAATATACATTCTAGAAAGAAAGGTAGAGGGAAGAGAGGGAACCTCGTGTTTACATACTCCTTTCTCCAGTTCCTGCCTAGTTTTAGAGATACTGAGAGCAGAGTACTCAAAACTATTTAAATATAATCATTTATTTGAATGGAAATTGAACTTACGTTGGATATCATAAAAAATATTATATATTGTGTAGTGAACGCTACTATTTTACACTTGAGATGAACGCAGTGTACAAGTGCACAGTAAAAATATATTTTTTATTTGTATTGTTTATTATTTTGAATTGTATTAAATGAATACGATGTTGAGATCCAAAAGAATACGGAACAATACGAATACTGTTAAAAAATATTTTCCTTCCGCTACTACTTACCACAGATGTCCATGAAAGCCAGTCAAAAAAGTATTAAATTCTTAATAAAAATTCAAAGAATAATGACTAATTACGTGTTGACTTACATCCCATTAATTGGCAGAAGTTCCGCCATTTATAAGATCCCTTAGGAAGTTTCCTCATTTCGGCACTTTAAGGCATTAGTTACAAGGACGCGGCGAGTCGAGTGTTGCCGGAATATGCCCCGCAAGCCTCCTAAACTCTTTTATCTTAAACATCTTTATGAGGGAAATTTTCGTGGGAATTCTGTTATAATTAAATTTCTCGTGACGTCGCCGAATTCGTGACAGTGGAGGGTTTTTTTTTGTCGTAACGTAACATAGTCCATATTTAAATGTGTTTTTTTTTCAGCTTCACGCTATATCCCGCATGTAACAGGGTAGGCAGAGAGAACCTAGTATTAAGATCCTCCGCTCCGCACTTTCCGCCGAATTCTGGAGCCATACGTGATGACTAGCAGAGCTTAACGCCGCATTTGACGTGGTTTTTCGAAAAAATCATGTGGTGTAACTCAACATCACGCGTTGTTCAAACTGACGAAATTTTTTTAAACATAAATATTTCCATTACGATTTTTTTTTATTTAGATATTTCTTAACTATGCCACGACGGTGTCCTAATAGAATTCAAGCCACGATAACCGTCTTGTGATGCTTGTCACGAATGGCTGAGCTTTGAATCGCGTTATTTAAATTTTTGGCTTTGTCACCTTTAGAGTTAAATTTGATATTTTTTATTACAGTATTGACAGAAAGAGAATAACTAAAACAGTATAGGTAAAATTTAATTAAATTAAATCAACTTCAAACTGTATCTCGCACACAGCAGGGTAGGCAGAGGGAACCCAGTGTTAAGACACTCCGTTCCAAACTTTCTGCCGAATTCTGGAGGCATGGCGTATTGAGTGGCAGAACTCAACGCCGCAAAGTCAGTATACATAATTCAGTATCTAATTATTTTCATTTCACCACTCTGGTAACTCAACACGCAATGTCTCTAGAATTCAGCGGAAAATGGGGAACAAAAGTGTCATAATGGAAACGGAGTGTCTTAAAACTTGTTTCTCAGGTTCCCTCTATGTGTCGGATACAGCGTGAAGGTAAAAAAAAAAATATCTTACTCTTGCAATCAGTTATTTTATTTACATAAAAAAGATAAGTATATAACATGTAACTACTAGTTAAATGTTTATATTAAGCATCTAAATATTGCAGTAGGTGCACACTACATCAAAATAACTTGACTTTAAGTAGCATTGCAGTATTCTTGAGGGTTACCACTATTATATATATATTTTTAATTACTATACGTTTTACTATAAAAAAAACAAAGTGAATTCTTTCTTTACTATTTACTTATTTTTCACCAGCCTTAGCTGTGGCTGTGCTTGATCAAATAGTATTTAACTAGGAGTTAAGAGTTGTGATTTATCCATCATGATGTCCAGAAACTTGCGATCTCTCCCAATTATGCACCAATTTGCTATTGGCCGTAACTTGATGTATTATTTCTTGTAATCTTCCCTAATAAATAGACTATTCAACACAAAAAGATCTTTTCAATTGGAACGAGTGTATTTGTAGTTCCTGAGATTAGTTCGTTCAACCGAACAACCTTTTCAACTTTAAAATATCAGTTACTATCTTAGAAAATTAGAATCATCGAAGTTAATTTAAAAAAATAATCTCTAAGCATGTTTCACATGGTTTTTTCCCATAAAGGGGTTTTGGAGGTCAGATGGCAGTCGTTCCATAAAAAAACCGCCATCCGCCGCTATAATGAAGAGATACAAACAGAAACTGGATACGGCTAGAACGTCGCCGCTAAACCACGCGCAGGCACATCGCCCTACATCTGCGATAAATAAGCAAGAGCTACTGTGTCAAGTACGGGCACGGCTAAAGACGTAAGCATCCAGACGGAACCTCCGCTTGCAACGTGGAATATTAGCTCTCTAACCACGAGTACCTAAAGGTACTGATTGGGGGCGTTACTACAAACTTAATCAGTGCCTATGCTCCCCACGCGGGATGTAGCACGGCCTAAAAGGAGTGATTCTGGGAGCAGTATGAAGAGGTTCTACTTACTGTACCGTCTACCGAAGCGAGCTTACTTAAGCGGTCACAACGATAAGGCTGTTGAGCCGTATAAACGTTTTCACGGGGTCCTTTGGGCACAGTCTTCGCAATGCAGAAGGAGAAAATAAAATTCTGAGAACCTGTATTGCATCTGATCTGGCCGTCGTGAATATGTTCTTCCAAAAGAATCCTCAGCACCTTATCACGTATAAAAGAGGGTCCCACTCAAAGTTTTGGATCGTAATGATCCAAAGATTCTATACTGAGATTATCAAAGACATATATCACGATTCCACATCTATGGTTAGGACTACTGTTGGCAACACTAAACCTTTCCAGAGTTTTAGTAGGGGCTCAACAGGGCTCGGCTCTTAATCGGTTCTTATTCATTGTATTGCTTGATACTGTCTCGGCTCACATCCAAGATCGGCTTCCATGGCTAATGATGTTTGCCGTTGACTATGTCAACGGCATACATCATTGCTATGGCACTCATTGGCGAGAACCAAGTGATGCTGAAGCATAAAGTGAACCTCTGGAAGGGTACGCTTGAAAACGATGGGCTTAAACTAAATGTGTCGAAGATCGAGTACATGACCTGTGGCAACCCGGACTCGGACACTATATTAACCAGCCATTAAGTCAGAAAAATTTCAGGTACCTTCGATCCGTTATGCACGAGTCTGGAGGCATCAATCACGATGTCTATTGACGGATAAGGCTGCCTGGGCCAAATGGCGAGAGGTCACTATATATATATATATATATATATATATATATATATATAACACATTTCAAAATCCAATCAAGTACACATTCCAATCAAGTTTCCACATAAAAAATTACAGATAACTGACAATAATAACATATGATCAAATTAAAATTTATAAGATAAAAACACATGATAAAATATAATAATAAAAATTTTAGATTAAAAAAAAAAAATTCTATT
>JAATLQ010031270.1:0-10689 GCA_013421005.1 Heliconius erato x Heliconius himera | reverse complement strand
TCTTGCTGGTGAGTTATGAAGACTTCTATGAGTGACAGATGACAGCACGTCGCCACAGATAATAGATGACGTACATCACTGCAGAAGTGAAAGAGGAAAGTATTTCGAGGATTATTTGGTAAGTCAACCATTTATATATGCAAATAGGCGAAATTAAGAGACTGCTTCTTCAATCAACGCTGTGTGTTTCTTCATACACATAATAACTGTTTTGTTGTAATGCAAAACAGCTATATTTTTTTTTCATCATATATATTCTATTATATATTTTTCATCAACTTTTCTTTCATCATATTCACATATTAAAAACTACATCTTGGGGGGCTTTTTCATTACCGGAACCAACATTTGTTACGTACATCGGCGCCGTAATCGAAACCCCGACCACCCGTATGCTATGTAGACTGTACCATTGAATGCTTCCCACCACACCGCCTTTGTGCTAAAAAAGTAGAGCAATTATTTAAGGCAAGTGTTGTTTTGATAAAATTTTGATAATTTCGTTACGAGATACTTCCGGTGAATATTAATTGCTTATATCCATTTTAAGCTGAGCTTCCTTTCCGCTAATATATTTTTATATTTTATAAAAGTATCATATTTTATAAACTCATTTCATTAATTTTTTTAGCGTCTCGCTGTATCCCGCACATAGCAGGGTAGGTTGAGGGGACCTAGTGTTACGACTCTCCCTTCCACATTTTCCGCTGAATTATGGAGGCATTGCGTATTGAGTGGCGGAACTAAACGCCGCACGTTGCCTCGACACAAGAGTGAGGAAACGGAAATATTAAATATTTCATTTCCTCAATTAGGAAACAACAACCTATCATGTTTACTGTCACATGCTTGTGCCTCTGTGCCACGACTGGCCTCAATCCTTTTATTTATTTTAACTTCTGATTTCAAATTTCTATTAAAAAAAGATAAGGTAATATTGTTTCTAAATATTCAATGTATCGATTTCTCTTTATGTCCACGATAAATATAAACTAAAAGGAACCGATATTGGCAAAATTTTGATAGCGTATTTATTATGCTACCTTAAATATTATGTTCATAATAAAATAAGGTATTATTTAAAAATACACGTAACCATTAAAAAACTATAAAATCAACAAAATTTGACACGCGATATCGATAAATAAAATTATTTTACTTTTATTTAATAAATTGTGGCGCAGGGGCACAAGGGTGTGACTGCAACGCGACGGTTATGAGTTCGATCCTCACTTGGAGGAATGAATTAATATATACGAATTATTTCATTTCTTCGCTTTGGCACCAAGGCAAAAGCCCGGTGTTGAGTTCCACCACTCAAAAAATTCGGAATAAGTTGGAAAAGTAAAGTAATGTACTAAGTTCCTATTGCCTACTCTGCCTGTAGGACGAGGCGTGAAGTAGTTAAGTTATTTAATTTATTTCAAAATAAACAACCAGTCACTCAATATTTGAAGTTTTCAAAACATCAAGTAGCCGCCCCAGCAGGGGTAGGGGTAGTCTTTATTTAAAAAAATCTCTCTTAAACATGTCTGTATTTGCAGGTAAAGAGGCAGGATACCTGTAGGATACCTGTAGGGGGCTCTTATTTGTACAATATTCATATGGAATATGACATGTAACTGCTCCCCTGAATTTCCCCTATCCATTGGGGATGTCCCATGAAACTGCTTTGTTATCGTACACGTTTCCAGACACTTTTTAAAAGCCTTTTGTTCTGTCAAGTGTGAGTGTCATCTCCTTCAACAATGTTTTGCGGCGTATAGTTCTTATCTATCCTTTACATCCCTGTTTCATTAGTTTTGATAGCAGAATTTGAGAGCTTTGCATTGTAGGCATCAAAAGTATAAAATTATCGTCTTTTTAATACTACTTATTTGAAAGTAGACTTAAATATTTCCTGTGTTTATATTTTACTTACTACTATTTTATATATTCAGTTTTTTAACCTATAAGATAAAATCAATCTAGGTATGAATCATTTATGATAAAATATATTATTTAACAGCCAGTCGTGGCGCAGGGGCATAAAGTGTGACTGTAAACCCGACTGGTTGTGGGTTCGATCCCCACTCGAGGAGATGAAATATTTACTTAAATTTATATTTCCATTTCTTCGCTCTGGTGTTGAGGACAAGCGCGGCGTTGAGTTCTGCCACTCAACACACAATGCCTCCAGGATTCGGCAGAAAATGGGGAACGGAGTGTCTTATCACTAGGTTCGAGGGAACCTGTAGGATACCCCGCACACAGCAGGGTAGGCAGAGGTGCCTACCCTGCTGTGTGCGGGTTACAGCGTGAAGCTGATTTATTTAATTTATTTATTTCTAATTTTTTTATGGTTATGAATACCAATCTTAACCGGGATATTATCTAATTTTATACAAATAAAAAATATGTAACGAAAGATTGATAAATTTTCACTGATTTCAGTACAGGAATAAGCCCAAGAAACAGTACTACTATATTAAATATTTATCTGAAATCACATAATCATTATATAGAAGTCTAAAATTATATATTCATTAATGCAAAGATAATCTAATAACAAATGGGTGCAGTGTCAAGTGTCAGTCATGCGCGTGCGACTGTGACTGACATTGATCTGCCTCGTCAGGTCATATTTGTAATGTATTGTCAGTCATAATTGCTGTGACATAAGGAAACTATATTGTTATTTAGCTAAATGTATATATTTTACTATGTTATTTAATATTGAAAATTATGAATATTTGATTAATATTTGTAATATTAGACCAGTCGTTGCATAGGGGCACAAGCGTGTGACTGTATATACGATAAGTTGTGGGTTCGATTCCCACTCGAGGAAATTAAGTATTTAATATTTTGATTGCGTCGCTCTGGTGCCGAAGTGCGGCGTTGAGTTCCGCCACTCAACACGCATTGCCTTCAGAATTCGGCGGAATGGATAGAGCGGAGTGTCTTAACACTAAGCTCCCTCTGGCTGAGAGTATGGAAAGTTATTAATAATTTTATACATCATATTTCTTATAACGATCTTGTAAGAACACATTATTTTTCATTTTTCATACTTGACCATGACACATAAACTTGTAGAATTGCTTTCAAATAAAAAAAAATATCTTTTATAACAGAAATAGCGCTTGAATAGGCATATAAAATAAGGTAAATTCCCCTAGAGGCTCCCTATGCTCGGACTGATTTAGAAAACTACTGAATTGAATTTTATAATACATCCTCGTTCTCCAAGGACTAGAGGCCGTTTCCTGAAAAAAATGCATTGAGTATATAGTAAGAACAACATCTCGATTTTTTGTTTATTTCATTTTGGGCGAAGTAAAAAAATCAGAACCATATTTTCTATTAGTACGTTGAACTAACAGCCAATAGTATACTTGCTAATAAAAAAAACTAATTAATAAAAAATAAATAATAATAATAATTTTATTTTTTATTATTAATAATTTGTATTTATTTCTGTAGTTAAACTTTGTATCAAATTTAAATTACAAATATGAATATAGTGAGGCCGTCGTGATGCAGTGATATAAACGTGGGACTGTAAACACGACAGTTGTGAGTTCTATTTCCACTCAGTAGAATTATTTTGCTCTAGTAACAAGGTAAAGTGCGACGTTGAGTTCCGCCAATCAACAGCCTCGAAAATTTGTTGTAAAGTGCAAGCACACAAGAATACAGCGTCAAGCTAACAAAAAAGAAAAAATGTGAATATGGAACACACTGTATAACATCCATAATACTATAAATAAAACAATCAAAACTTATTTGTTTTACTTAAACTTTTCAAAGGCCTACACTTTAAAGGAATTCTTCAAAGGTCACCAAGATTTTGAATCCCCACTTCTCAACTTCGTCGATTGTTAAGATAAGCTTCAGTCCCACTAATTGGTAAAGTTAAATACAGATGGGAACCACGTTTTGTTCTACGTACCCTTGCTTTGGCTATTTGTTTTGTGGTCTTGTTAAAGTGATAGAACAAGTTGACTTTTCGACATGTTTGAAAGTTTCAATTTGTTAAGTATTTTCAGACAGTCCCCTGTCAAAAACTGAAAATTACTTAATTATTAAGTTAATTGAGTTTAGGAGGCAGTCGTAGCGCAGGCGCACAAGCGTGTGACTGTAAATACGACTGGTTGTGGGTTCAATCCCCACTCGAAGAACTAAAGTATTTATTTAAAATTCTATTTTGGCTCTGGCCTCAAAGCATTAAGTTTCGGCGTTAAGTTCCGCCATTAAGCGGCGTTAAGTTCCGCCATTAAGCGCAATACGTTGAAAAATTTAGCGGAAAGTGGGGAACGGAGTGTCTTAACACTAGGTTACCTCAGCTGTATGCGGGACACAACAACAACAACAAGCTGAAGTATCGAAGTAATAATTTTTGTTCGACTCTACTTTAGTATGAACTATGAACTTTTCAAAACGTTGTAAGCTCAAGAACACTAATATAACTTGTATAGTGTATCCTGAAAAGAAGTTTACATCTTTTCCTAAGTGTCGAATAACTTTAAAAATGTTAAAAATATACATCTTTTATTTCTATATTTTTTATTTCAAGCAAAATCAGCAATTTTGCCGAACGGAAGTTCGGTTTCGAATTTACTCAATACGCCCGCAATATTTTTGATAAGTGCGAAATGTAGAGCAGAGAGTAGTATCACTAAATCCACGAAGAAAGAAAATATAAAAAGTACATTTAATAAAAAAAAGTCTACATTTATATTGTAACCTTCAACCTAAAAAAAGTCTACATTTAAATTATGGACAAACATACATATATAATTACAATTTAATAATTAAATACTCTAATTTGTCCTTAATTATTATTTTAAATGAACCACTTTTTGTTCTCTCATTAAACCGAATGCTTAATCTTGGTAGGGAACGTGACAAATAACTTCCAGGAAGCTGTAAATAATAAATAAGACTGAAGACTGACGGACCCATTAAAACGGGGATAAGAGTACTACCGTACAATGATTTTATGACGATCAGCGCTCGTTGAATCATTATTTTGACGTGTAATTAAGAATAATACTACTTGAATAGTATAGTATTATTGATAGGCGAAGCACATATGCAATCATTTTTTTTCGCTGTTCCCCGCTTTAAGTAAGAAAGGGAACCTAGTAGTAAGACACTTAGTTCCTTCCTTTCCACCAATTATTTGAAGCACTGTGTGAGTAGCGGATCTTCTTCTTCTTAACACTAGGTTTTAATGCTAGGTTCTAGGTCTTACTACTAGGTCTTAACATTAGGTTCGTTTTGCCTACCCTGTTGTATGTGCGATACAGCGTGAAGCAATTTTTAAAGGGGTTCCGCACTTTTTAAAGAAAAAAGGACCCATTATAAGATTATTTTGTTGTCTGACAGACGGGTCTGTCTGTCACGCGCCTTTATCTCAGGAACGCTTGGAGATATCGATTTGAAATTCAGACCATATCAGCAGATCAACTCAGATCAATAAAAAAGAAATGGCCGTTTAAATCGTAAAAAACGTGTATTCGTAATCGCATAAAAGAGTTCGACACTAATCAAAATTAAGTCCGGGTCCAGTCCTCAAGGTCAAGGGTCAAGGGTCCTTTCGGTTAACCTACAATTATGAAATTTGGCAGCTAGTATCTACACACTAGAATTTTTCTGAACTAGTACGGTAGTACTAAAAAAATCTAAAAATTCTACATTTGAGGGTAAATCTTACAAAATAATAGCCTTAAAAGGGAAGCAAAATTTAGTATTAAAGCCTATTTAAAATTAGGCATCAGATAAAAGGGCTCTGACTAAGTTAAGCTTGAATTTCAGAAGAAACTCAAGATCTCCAACTTCTGTACGGAAGCCTCGAAGGGCGAGCCCGACTTGTGCTTGTCTGATTTTTCTTATTGTATTAAATTACTCCAGTACTCACTCCGTCCCATCAAATTAAGACTGTAACAATTATAAATAATCAAAATAAAATTAAAATCCTTCATTTCGTTTCCATTTATCCCAAAATAGATTCACAAAAACCGCTCCATATTTAAATAAGAAATAAATTCGTTCAATACTCCAAAAATAGGAATAAAACATTCATAAAAGCAACGCAATCGCAATCCCGCGACCAGCGTGCTCTGTGCGAAACGCAGACATAAAAAAATCATGGCCGCTTTTAATCACATGTGTAGTGCATTTTTTTTCTGTGCATATTGCACAATGTTTAAATATTTAAATAGTACTGTGAAATTGAAATCCTTTAGTGGCTTAAAGTAGGAAAAAATGTGTGAACGCTAGTGTGTTTCCATTGTCTGTGCTTAGCTTAGTCTATTATAAAAGTTTAGGTTGTTTGGTTGAACACGTTAATCTTTATCAGCTTCACGCTGTATCCCGCACACTGCAGGGTAGGCAGAGGGAACCTAGTGTTAAGATACTCTGTTCCCCACTTTCTGCCGAATTCTGGAGGCATTGCGTGTTGAGTGACAGAACTCAACGCCACACTTGTCCTCGAAACCAGAGCGAAGAAATGGAAATATAAATTTAAGTAAATATTTCATCTTCTCGAGTGGGAATCGAACCCACAACCAGTCGGTTTAACAGTTACACCTTGTGCCCCTGCGCCACGACTGACCTCAATCGAAATCAAAATAATCTAAGAACCTACTAAATCTAATTTATTTTTCAGCTTCGTTCGCATTGCATGTTAAGTGGCGGAATTCAACGCTGGGCTTGTGCCTTGGTGCCACAGAAAAGAAATGATAATATAAATAAAAAATAATTCATTCTCCCAAGTCGAGATCGAACCCACAACCGTCGTATCACAGAGACCCTTGTGCCCCTGGGTCACGACGGACTCGTAACTGCTAATTTAAATTAAAAAAAATATTTTTCTTATATAATTAATCTATTAAGAAGAAAAATAAGGCTATATTATATCATAATTATTTCAACCGTTTCAATGTCACCCACAGTGGGTTACTATCGGTTAAAGTTATCTCGGTTACTTAATAGTCACGTGTCAAACACACATCTTAGCTATTTCCGTTAGACCACGCGTACGAATCCAGTAGTAAAAGGATCTTTTACATTTTGACTTCCCTGATTATTTATATTTTTTTTTTATCCAGGCCAGGCGTGGCGCAGGGGCACAAAGTGTGACTGTAAAACTGACTGGCCGTGGGTTCGATCCCCGCTCGATGAGATGGAATATTTATTTAAATTTATATTTCCATTTCTTCGCTATGGTTTCGAGGAAAAAGCGCGGCGTTGAGTTCTGCCACTCAACACGTAACGCCTCCAGTATTTGGCAGAAAGTGGGGAACAGAGTGTCTTAACACTAGGTTCCCTCTGCCTACCCTGTTGTGTGCAGGATACAGCGTGAAGCTGATTAATTGATTATATATAAATAATACCTTTTAAAATCAGCAACAATATAATAAAAATTCGGACATTTCTCTAATTTCGGACAGTTCTTACTCAACTAGTAAAAAAAATTAACACCCTCTTTAATTTCATTATCTACAAAACCTTGTACAAACAGCAACCAAAGCAGGTGATATCATAATATAACCGTTGACTATAAACGAGCATAAACAAAAATGTCACCATTAAATCATACTTTTTCAAAGACAGTGGTTGAAAAAAAAAACAACTGTGTTTAAATTTAATTAAATCGGTTAACCTTTTTATATATTATCGCGTAAGCACAGCTTTTAGGCGGCCGTCGTGATAAGATCAGGTTAACCTATAGATCGTACCTCGTAATATAATAGAAAATTAAGTATAATGATTGGACAAGGCGGCAGGTGAAATGGAACCTGTTAAGTATTATTAGGATACTCTCGAACTAATCAACTCTGTAACGACGCGTCGTTTAAGTAAATTTTATTTATTAAGATAAGACAAGTCAATAAAAATGATGATACAATATATAAATAACCAAAAGACAATTTTTAATTTGACGTTTTATTGTTTTTTTTAATGAATATTAGTAAAGTTTATTTTTAATTGCCTATATTGTACAGTAGTTATGTGTACGTACAATGAATTTGATACAGTTTTTTTTAAGTTTCATCAAGTATCCCACAAATATTGGGGAAGACAGAGGGAACCTAGTATTTAAGACACTCCGTTTCCATTAAGACACTTCCGTTCCGCCAACGCCGCGTTTAGCCTCGATACCAGAGCAAAGCAATAAAAATATAAAAATATTCTTCTTATGGAAATCGAACCCACAACCTATCGCGTTTAGAGACACACACGTGCCCCTGAGCCGCGACTGGTGGCCTCTTAAGTCTAATCACAACACATATAATAACAATAATATGCAGGTAACAATTTAACATCAAAACAGTACAAACACTCGCTCAAAAGGAAATGATTCAACATGACATAATTAAAAGAAAACAATCACTTTAACAACGAAACATCTGCCGTATTACACGCATCCCAACAACGCGCGCCCTTCAACTCCGCGGAATTAAACTCAGCCGAAAAACAAACATTTCTTGATTGAGTCGCCTCGGAACCAGTTTTCGCGACTATTCAAGGAGGGGAACGAATTGGGAACATAAAATGTAGGGTAGTTCTGAATGGTCAGTTAATTGTATCAATAAATCACTATGAACAATCGTTAGTACTGTGTGTAATTTTAATTTCTACTGGACAACAGATGGGGTTGTGCGTTCTTTTTTTAAATATTTAAATACAAACAAAGTACGGGTGCTCGAAAGTTTTTTTGTACTGTCATCATATATTACACGGTATTCAATTTTTTTTGGAGTTTTGACTCGTGCCGGTAAACGAGATTAATAATTGGAGTATTCATTATTTAATTTTTGAAAGCACGGTTTTGTAATTGTTGGTCAAAATTTAAATTGTTTTGTATACGCGTCTATTGCTTTTTGGGTGTTTGACGCCATTTTCTTTTTATTTGAAAATGAATGTTTGTTGTTAATAATTTATAATAATATTCATTAAAAATATTATTTAAACTGAGTACAATACTTAATAAAATGTTTAACACATTACATAAATTAAAAATATGTAAAGTTTATATTTGTTTAACTTTTTCGTTAATTATGTAGGTAATATAATTTGTCTCAGTACAAAGTTCATAACAACTTATTTGAAGATTTTACTAGAAAAGAACGTATATGTCATAATTTATTACATTAATACGCCATAATTATATTAATATGCTATAATTCATGTTTATAGGTACATAGCTTAAAAAGGAATTTTTACTTTATAAATTGTAACCTATATTCACTGACACGGCAAACAAATTTCTTCTTCTATATATATAAAAGGACTTGTGCTGACTGACTGAGGTAAGACGCACGCAGAGCCGTAACCGCTGATAGTAGAAACGTGAAATTTGGGCAGATGTTTATTTTCATATTCTGGACATCCACTAAGAAGGGAATTTGAAAAATTTTAACCCTAAAGGGATGAAATAGGGGTTGAAAGTTTGTATGAAAAAAAAAAATATGTATCGATCGACTGTATCGATTTTTATAAAATTTGAAATTCAGACTTTTAAAAATATTTAATTGAACACATGTTTCATGGTTTTTAAGAATTCGCCCCCTAAGGGTTCAAATAAGAGGTTGAAAGTTAATATGGAAAAATTTTAAAATTGCCACCGATTTTTATAAAAATTTAAATTCAGACTGTTAAAAATATTTTATTGAACACGTGTTTCGTGGTTTTTTTAGAATTCACTCCTGATAAGCGGGCGAAGCCGCGCGCGCCCTCTAGTATAATATATTTTTGTTAGGCTCCATCTTGTTACGAGTCTAACGAAAGGAACGAAATAGAACTTACTATTATATTATATAGATGTGTTACTTTCTCATATATAGAACGATAAATAAATAAGGACATTTAGAACACCTAAATGTCCTTATTGATTTATTATTCTCAATAATGCTTCGAAAATAATAGGCGTGGTCGTGCTAAATCATTAAAGTTTTACTAAGAACATTTGTTTATTATTAATTTTAACCGTTTACACTGTTTACAACCGTTTATTTCTACTTATGAAGTGATTTCATAAGTGAAAATAATGTGTAAACGGTTAATTTCTGAAAATTATATACGAATAAGTAGAAATACCTAAAGGAGAATGAAACTTTTGGGCCGTCACGTAAAGAATTGAGATGTAATCTAAAAAATTACAATTTTTTTTTTATTTTTAGAATAGCAAATAATAAATTAATTGACAATCTGGAAGTGGAGAAAAATGAAAAAAATAAGATTTAGATCCTTAATCGATTAAAATCAATTATATATTAAGTCAGAGATGTGACAGCTGATTGACAATCACACCTTGTCTAATGATTTTTTGCATTTTTGCATCTGTTTGTCATCGCAAAATCAGGCCATTAAATAAAAAAACATTAAAAAAAAACATTTGCTTCTGTCATTACGTTCGTGTCATAACGCATAGACATTTTGAATGTTTTCCCGTTTGTTTGATATTTTCAACGACTACTGTTTTGTTTTTCTCGGATTTTGACTCTGACTACTTTGTACGACCCTCGCTTCCTCACTGGACTCTGAAATCTTTTGGATCTTACGACCGCCACGCTATGGATATGAATCGCTGTGTGAATTGTGGGATAGCCAATGGACACTGCAATACCCTAGTCCGACTACCTTTAGACGATAAAAACCACCACAACCTGGTTACTTAGAGGTGTGATATAATCCCGA